>SNQJ01S0020336.1:205492-230273 GCA_010110895.2 Picea sitchensis | reverse complement strand
TGCATGGTGTATTGTGGTGTATTGGTGTAACTCTTATACTATTGTTCATTGCTCATTGGATATAATTGAATGGTTTAAGTATAAGTTGAAAAAGTTTTTTAAATTGTACTTGATACTGATTCACCCCCCTCTCAGTATCAACATATATGACATGGATCTATAGCGTATTTGATTGGTAGCCATGATTTTATTTCATCCCGAGCATGGGTATGCCCACCTCAGTGAGACAATTGTTATTTTGCATATGGCACCCCCCAAATTCTGTTCCTTGGGCTCACTAGTTTGGTATGTTGATAAATATTGATAATGTATTTCAGCCATCAGATTCTCTTCTAACCTCACACATTAGGGGGCATCTGTTATAACCCTAATTTGCACCAAACATGCTTAACTGGCATCAGGCCATCTCATATTCCTTATTTTCCAAGCCACTATTGAACAACTCTTCTAAAAAACTCCATTTTTAAAGGCCCATGCACCCTACTCCACCACAACCCGTGTGTATCTACAGTGTCCATGCTAGCTGACCCACTACATCCCGCATGGACCTTCAGAAGCATAAAAAAAAGAAAGTTTATGACGGAACACACAGCTTTGGGAAAGTTAACTAAACCTTTCGGCCATGCATGGTCGGTCATTCGACCAAATACCTAGCTCCTTCTAGCCTATAAAAGAAGGGGTAGGGGTCCCATTTGAAAGGAGGAAAAAGATAGTAAAGAAACTCTACCCGAATTCGTATTCCCCTTTGCTCGAGATTCTGCAACCATTTTGTGATTTCAACGAAGAAGAGAAGCAAGTGTGTTAGCAGTTGGTGCACAGTAAAAGAGGAGCCTAGGACCAGATTCGTGGAGCAGTGGCCGGATTCATCATTGTAAGTTGCTTTAGTGAAGTTAATAATAAAGAAGTACTTTTCCCGTCCCACCATATGAGGTTTTCATTGTTTATTTCGTACATGTTGATTAAATCTCTAACCCATTAATCTGTAGATCAAATTCATGTGGAGTTATTTGTTTGTATTTTGTGAATGCAGGTCATCCTTGGGAGGAGAGTTGTAGTCAAAGAGTGTCCAAGCATGAAGAGGGATCGATATCAAAATGTCAGAAATAAGGTATGTTCACTTGATCTTCTTAACTATGTATTTGCTTAAGAATAATGGGGATTAGGTTTGGGATAATGGTAAAAAGTAGGAATCTTTAGGTCTTTTATGCATGCATGATTAAAACCCTAAGTGCTAGTCTGTAAGGGGATTTCCCACCCACAACAGAATTGGTGACCGTACTAGGGATCTCTCGGGTTTTCTGGGGATACTTTTTGGTAGTTTTAAATTGGTTTCATCACCTTTTTTCTGAGTTTCTGCAAGAGTCTGAGCTAGTAGGGATTTTGTTCTTCCATACCAGTACTCCCTACTTTCTTTGCTTGGCTGAATTTTCTTTTCATGATTCATGGAGGTACACGCGGCCTGTATAAGGCCTGCATGCATGTACACATGCCCTACCTTCACACAACCCGCGTGCATACGCATGCTGATGAAGTGCTAGCTACGTGTCTGAGAACCCAGGAAATCCTTCTCAGGAAGAGGCAGTCATCCTCTCTCCTGCAGAAGTGATCCTTCTCAAGGATCTTCTGAGTCCTTCTAGGTCTCTGATTGAGCAGTCCATAGTCAGGTAAAAACCTCAGATCAGCTTTTTCCTTGTATCTTTTTCTGTCAAAGTAAGTCTCTGTGTATTTAAGGGATTCTGGTTCTCAATACCAGTAGTCCCTACCTGAGCTTAGCCGCTTGTATTGCTTCTTTTGAGGAGAAATAGAGGCACATGTGGCCTGTAGTGGGCCTAGACACATGCATACACGTCCTATATTTGGGCAGCCCGCGTGCATACACTAGCTGTTGAAGTGACAGTCGCGTGTCTGTCTAGAAACTTTTGAGGAGGCAGTCATCCTCTTCCCTGTCAAGTTTTTACTTCCTAGGTTTTTCTTGTTTCTTTCTGGTCTCTGTCATAAGTGGTTTTAGCCTAGTTTGTATTCCAGCATAGCTTGCTTTTTCATTTAAAATATTTTTTGTGTTTCCTAGCTTTTTTAACTTATTTTTAGCTTGAAATTTTAAGAAAAATGAGTTGCATTTAAAAAAAAAAATATTCCCCCTCATGGCGGGCCATGAATCGTGCATTCATTAGTTTCTTTTAGGATCTTTGTTATTTCTGCTTTGATTGGAAGAAAATATAAAAAAAACTTAGCTTGTTAGATCTCTTTCTTTCCTAGCATTTTCTTTGCATTTGTTATTTAAAAAAGAAAAAGAAATTAGCATGGCATTGTGTTTTCTTCTAATTTTAAAAGCATTTCAAAAAAAAAAGATAAGAAATATAATCATTCTTTGCCAGTGTTCATGTAAGTTTCATCATTTTTCACAAAGAGTCTTAACAACATCAGTTGCACTACCGTACCCCTTTTGAGTAAATCAAGCCTTAAAAAGAACGCTAATTAAAAATTACTAGACTTTATGTTTGTAGGGTCCATCAACTAGATTAGGCTAGAGCCTTGATTTATGTTGGAGAGGAAACTCTTCAAGGCTATAAAACAAACATACAAGTTTCTGTTAAGGAGTGTAGAAGTCCAGTATCGTGAAAGTTATCTGGGACCCCCCTCTAACAAAGGGGATAAACACGAGGTCGCGTGTGGAAAGGTAGCGGAGATAACCCCTCCAAAGCCGGACCAATCGTAGTGGAGAACACATATAGAGGGATTGTCTTGGGATTCCGTCGATTGCATTTGCCACGGAGCTTCGTGGGTCTCGAATCCATTCAAGGTCCTCAGTTGTCTTCTGGACCACTTGCTTTCGATACCCTTGGTAGGTTTCGGGGTTGATACCCTGCTCATTGCGGTCTGCCTGACTGTCGATTGTACCCGCCTGGTGATTGTTCACGCGTTGGCAACCTAGTTTCCTATCTTTCTAGTGACATACACAGGTGACTGCGGGGGTATACGGTGGTACCTAGCACAGACATCGGGCCATGCTTTGCAGAGTATACCTAGAGGGTGCTTCCATTTTTGAGTTGCACTTGCACCAGTAAGTTTCTCTAGTGTTGGTTGGTGTAACTGTTCTTCCAACTAGTTAGTCGTTTGCTTGATTTTCCTTTAGGAACTTTTAGTGTGTGCTCTGTGCTCCCTAGTTTTCCATAGTGAGTTATTCAGTCGTGGCTTTGGGTCTCTGACCTAGGGTGGTAGACCACCCACTCCACTGGTTGTGAGGAATTTTTGGTCTTCCGCTTAGAAACATGGAGCCGCCTCTTTATAGGCGTTGTTTTGATACCACTGGTTTGCCAGAGTCAGTGCGTGAGACTTTTACAGACTTGAATGATCCTACAAGGCGAGAACCTGTGCATAGGATATTCATGGCTAATTTTCCCGACCATACCAACGAAGGAAACCCTTCACAAGGGGATTCTTGTGCTTTTCCCTTCTTCAGAAACGTTGGTGTCACTTTGATGGCCACTTTGTACATTCCTGGGTTGAATGTGGGACTACCGGTTTGGTTGGGTACCATTCCAAATGTCCCAAATTCTTCTCCTCCTCCTTCTCCCACCTCTAGTGAAAGTACAGTTACTAGTAACTGGAAGTCTAAACGAAATAGAAAGAGGAAGAATAGGAAGAAGAAATCACCAACCTCTGCGAGTCATGTTGGAGATAGGTAGACAACCTCTGCAAGTCACGTTGAAGACCAGCACCCAGCCTCTACAAGTTATGTTGGGGGCACACACCCACCCTCTGCAATTCATGCTGGGGGAAATAGTCCAGTCACTGCTAGTCATACTAGTAATAGGTATGTAGCCTCTGCAAGTCAAGTTATCGACCCATCACCAGCCTCTGCAAGTCATGTTGGAGATGTGAAACCAACCACTACTAGTCATGATGGGGGCATTAATTCTATTGAGAAAACTAGATGGATAGGACGTAAGCCTAAGTTCCCTTGT
Source organism: Picea sitchensis (assembly GCA_010110895.2). Taxonomy (NCBI): domain Eukaryota; kingdom Viridiplantae; phylum Streptophyta; class Pinopsida; order Pinales; family Pinaceae; genus Picea; species Picea sitchensis. Next base: position 226,308 of record SNQJ01S0020336.1, on the reverse strand, counting down.
AATATTTGCAAGGGAGATCATCTTACTCATTTGTGCCCTGACATTCCAGAGGTACAAAGATTGTGGTCCCTATTTACAAGCTCTTCTAATTCTAAGTCTTTTGAGGTTTCCTCGTAGTCTATTCAACCATTGGTTAAAAAATTGGTCATGTCGATCCAGTCATCGGCTGATCCCACTCCTCTTTTGGGGGGTGAGGTGCCTTTAGACCTTGTAGTCTCTCAGCCTATCCAGCCATTGGTTGAGAAAGTGGTCATGTCGATGCAGTCATCAGCTAATCCCACTCCTCTTTTGAGGGGTGAGGTTCCTTTAGACCTTGTAGTCTCTTAGCCTATTCATCCATTGGTTGAGAAAGTGGTCATGCCGATGCAGTCATCGGTTGATCCCACTCCTCTTTTGGGGGGTGAGGTGCCTTTAGACCATGTAGTCTCTCATCCTATTCAACCATTGGTTGAGAAAGTGGTCATGCCGATGCAGTCATCGACTGATCCCACTCCCCTTTTGGGGGTTGGGGTGCCTTTAGACCATGTAGTCCTGCAGCCTATTCATCCATTGGTTGCGAAAGTGGTCATACCGATGCAGTCATCGGATGATCCCACTCCTCTCTTGGGGAGTGAAGTGTCTACCAACTATGTTTTTAGCGTTTCCAGTTCAGTACTTTCAGAATAAGGGGGAATTCTGCTCATTCCGAGTACACCCCCTCCAAGCCCTAGGATGGTTTCCTTTGATTGGAATGACCTTGTTGAGCCTTGTCTTCCTTCTGCCGCACCTTTTCAAATAAGGGTTGAAGTTAATTCAACAAACATTTATCAATGTATCGTGGATGAAGGATCCTCTGCAAGTATTTTATCCTCCTCGATTTGGAATGTCTTGGGATATCCCGAGCCTATGTCTTCTTCACATGAACTGTTGGATTTTGAAAAACGTGCTAGTGAATATTTGGGGGTTCTTCCTCAGTTTCCTATCTCGTTAGGTGGGAAGATTGTCCATGTTGATGTTATAGTGGTGCAAGGTCTGTTAGATTTCAATATGCTTCTCGAGCATGATTATATATATGTTATGAACACTATGGTATCTATGTTCTTCCAAGTGATGCATTTCCCTCACAATGGAAGCATTGTCACTATCAACCAGCTGGCATCTGATAATCGCCATCCTAATTCGGCATTATTTCAGACTACCCCTTTATATGTTCCTACCGTTCGTGTAGACTCCACCCCACCATGAGTTAATTATGTGGCACCTTATCCTTGGTGTTCAATTGCTTTTGAGCAGGAACCTATGCAATCATGTTTTCCTTCTTGAGACTTGGAATCAGCAATTGATCCATTGGTGTATCCAATGGGGACATGGGAGCCCTTGATTCCCCCTCTTGGTCCAAGTAGGCTTGAGTATCCTTTCGAGTCTGATCTCGTTGTTTGTAGATCCTCAAGCCCTCCTGCTCGTGATTCTTCGCTGATAGACTATGCCAGTCCTAGCTAGAACCTCCATCATCATATGGAGTATGGTTAGTTTACTTCACCCGTTGGGACTGTCGACCCTCGTTTTCATGATTTCTCAGATTTTGAATTGCCTTCAGATAAGGCTATCCTTGAAGCCATGATTACGGTTTCTATACCGCGGGAGGACTTACACTATGGTTTGTGTTTTCTTCCCTTTTGGTAGACTTCCCAAATTGACTATCGAAGAGACTCCTGGTCTGAGCCTAGCAGTGGGCTCTACCTGAACCAGTTTCATACATGAGTTGTAGCCCCCTTGGAGTCTTCTTTAAGCCCTTTTCAGACTCCCTAAAGATGAAAATATTGTTGAGTGACCTTGTTTCTTCACACTCGTTAAATTGGTCCAGAAGAACGTTCCTTACATGGGTCTTATTTTAAGCCATTTTCAAACCCTCTAAACATGAAAAGATTGCCAAGAAATCTTGTGGCCTTTCACGCTCGTTAAACTGAAATTTGAAGTCACGTCTATCTGGCGGTAGTTTACCCCTTTTTCAGTCCGGGTGTTCAATTGTACGAACAAAGGTATACTCTAGAGGCCTCGGATCTCTAGAAGAGTATCCTCAGGTATAATTTTAACCCCTTTTCGGGCCTGAGGGACTAAATTTATGAAAAAGGAACCCCCACGGAGTCCATAGTTAAGCTCTTTTCAGACTCTCTAAAATTGAAAAGATCATCGAGTGACCTTATTCTTTCACACTCGTTAAAATGGTCCAGAAGAACATTCCTGACGAAGTCCATAGTTAAGCTTTTTTCAGACTCCTTAAAAATGAAAAAATGATTGAGTGATCTTGTCTTTATCACACTCGTTAAAATGGTTTTGAATAGATGTCTTGTCGGTGCTAGTTTACCCCTTTTTTGAACCGACTAGACTACCTTCAAAAAAGGTACCCCATTAGAGTCTCCTTTTACGTTTTTTCAGACTCTCTAAATATTAAAAACCACCAAGCTTACCTTCTCTGGACTCATTAAACTTACATCGAAGGACATTACCATTGTGCGTCTTATTAATCGCATTTTCATACCCACATCTTTGGCCTAATGTTGGATCCATGTTTCTCTCAACTGAACCATCTGAAGAATGCCTTATACACAAGCCCTGTAGCACTTTGCCTCTGCGTCTTGACACCTTTGGCCCCTGGAGGATTTTTCCCGAGTGTCCTTTTCTTGCATATGTCCCTTTTCCCTAAGCATCCCTGTGTTTTGTGCACTTGGAACTAGTATGTTTGTGACACTTGATTCCTCCTTTGTAACGTAGCATTCTTTTATTCTTTTTCCAAAATTATTGAAAAAGACAAAAAAAATCAAATATACCCCAAAAAGAGGAAGGGAAAAGTATTTTCTTTTTATTGGCAGCACAATGAGTCTCCCTTGGACAAAGCACATCCTTCTATTTTTTCTTCAAGCTCTGGGATTTAATATGACCTTAGGAAGCTATTCTCTCTACATAGAGTTGTGTCCTCCTCTGTTTGGTTATTCTTCCAAACATATGGAGAGTTTGTGTCGCCTCCTGCCTCGTGAACTTATGTCAATGCCATGCTACATGAGTCTCATCATTTGTCATGCTATTGTCCAAGGGAATTTTTTAGCAAGCCTGAGTCGGCCCCTCTGCAGTTTGTCTCTTTCCCTCATGCTCGACTATCCTCAAAGTCCAATCAAGTCTTTGTTCGAGATCAATGAAGCCTTCAGCCTAATCATCAATATTCTCTAGTCCATGACCGACAAGTCGTCGAAGACCTCTGGGTAGTGAAGTCGTACACTCATATTACACTCCTACCCGACTTTTGAAGATTTTGAAGTTGTTGCTCGAGCTTTGAAGACCTCATCTCCAGCCATCAGGCCTTATCATCTTCTAGAAGATGGATACTATACATGTGTATATTTTGATTTTGAGATGTAGATCCACTGTGTATTGCTCACGGCTACACTTTATATAGTTATATGACATGGATATATAGTGTATTTGATTGGTAGACATGATTTTATTTCATCCCGAGCATGGGTATGCCTGCCTCGGTGAGACAATTTTTATTTTGTAGATGGCACGTCTCAAATTTTGGTCCATGGGCTCACCGGTTTGGTACGTTGATAAATATTGATAATGTATTTCAGCCATCAGATGCTCTTCTAACCTCACACATTAGGGGGAATTTGTTATAACCCTAATTTGCACCAAACATGCTTACCTGGCATCAGGCCATCTCATATTCCTTCTTTTCCGAGCCACTACTGAACATCTCTTCTAAAAAACTCCATTTTTAAAGGCCCATGCACCCTGCTCCACTACAGCCCGCGTGTATCTACAGTGTCCACGCTAGTTGACCCACTATAGCCCGCATGGACCTTCAGAGCACGAAAAAAGGAAAGTTTTTGGTGGAACACACAGCGTTGGGTAATTTAACTAAACCTTTCGGCCATGCATGGTCGGTCATTCGACCAAATACCTAGCTCCTTCTAGCCTATAAAAGAAGGGGTAGGGGTCCCATTTGAAAGGAGGAAAAAGATAGTAAAGAAACTCTACCCGAATTCGTATTCCCCTTTGCCCAATATTCTACAACCATTTTGTGATTTCAACAAAGAAGAGAAGCAAGTGTGTTAGTAGTTGGTGCACAGTAAAAGAGGAGCCCAGGACCAGATTCATGGAGTAGTGGTTGGCTTCATCATTGTAAGTTGCTTTAGTGAAGTTAATAATAAAGAAGTACTTTTCCCATCCCACCATATGAGGTTTTCATTATTTATTGCGTACATGTTGATTAAATCTATAACCCATTAATCTGTAGATCAAATGCATGTGGAGTTCTTTGTTTTTCTTTTGTGAATGCAGGTCAGCCTTGGGAGGAGAGTTGCAGTCAAAGAGCGGCCAAGCGTGAAGAGGGATCGATATCAAAACGCTGGAAATAAGGTATGTTCACTTGATCTTCTTAACTGTGTATTTGCTTAAGAATAATGGGGATTAGGTCTGGGATGATGGTAAAAAGTAGGAATCTTTAGGTCTTTTATGCATGCATGATTAAAACCCTAAGTGCTAGTTTGTAGGGGGATTTCCCACCCACAACAAGGTTCTTATCCTGGTACTGTGAGGAAGTTGGATTACACTCCCAGTGTAGAGCCAGTCATAAAAACCTCAACAAAGAAAGCCTTTGTCCAACCTCTGGTCTTCAGTGATACAGAAGAAAGCACTAGATCCAAATTAAATCTCCCACAGTGGGGGGACATTTTCAATAGAATCATCTTAGAGGAGTACCCAGAGTATATCCCACACAGTGACCCAGGGCGCTCGATGACCAGGTGTTCCCAAATATCTGATGATCATATTTGCAGATGGTAGCCAGTAGAACCCCGATTTTCCCATGCATAGAGGTTTTGAAGTGGCTAATCGACCATACAGACACGCATAAATGCTTAATAAATGATGAGAATGGTGGGTGTGTCAGATTTTTCCTCCCAACAAAAGTTTATAAGTACTACAAACTCAGAGACCCAGAGGAGCGGCTAAACACAGACTTCGTGGTGAAGTTCTATGAATTCCACAACACTAGTCGGTTGATGACCTCATGGTGGAAGGAGGACAAAAAGTTTACAAAACAGAGCAATGGATGGTGTTGGCCCTTGACCAAGTTTTGGGAATTCCTTGGTAATGTTGACCTATTTTGGAACTTCGACATCCTGTCGAAGGAGGAGTGCAAGACGAAGCAGAGATCACGAGATATCAACCCACTTTTGGGTCCTTTTTGGGTTTTCGGGATTATGTAACGAGATTGGGATGTCGGCCCATGGGTTTACCCATGTTTAGGCCTATTTTGTATATATATAGATGTCTAGGCCATATAGAGTAGTAGTGAAATCAGCATCTATGTGATGTAGGCTAAGTGCTAAGAGTTGAATCTGTGTGATCAAGGCTTTGTGCATTTTGTGTAAGACTTGTAGAGCTGAGTGAAAGTCCCTATGAGAGACTGTAGAAGGCTTTGTGTTGTAGCGCAAGGAAGAAAGATCTAGTGAGCTGCACAAATATTTTGTCCTGTGTGGAGTAAGGGCTTTGAGGCTTTGTGCTTGTAATTGATTGATCGAAGACAATAAAGAAGAAGAGTTGGTGGACGTAGCCCCAAGGTGGGGGTGAACCACGTAAACACTGTGTTGTGTGCGTTGTGCTTTGTCTTGATGTGTTCATATGTTATATGCTAAGTTCTCTGATATGTTTAGATAGATCTACTTGATTTGTGCTTATCATATGTGAAAATGTTAGATCTGATCTAGATATTCATGCTTAGTGCTTGATATACTCATTCTGATCCATTTGTATATGCTAAGTGCTTGAATACTGTAGATTGGTGTGAATACTGCGAAGCTCTGTTGTATCAGTGAAGTGAATAGTGATTGCATATTAGGGATATGATGGTGCTAAGAGTTGTATTAAGTAATATAATCACATATCTGTGTCCCAGCTAAGGTTGTAGACACTTAAATCCTACAACCACCCCTGCCTCTACCTCGGGTGAGACTTCATCTTCTTCGCAGGTGTTGTCGAAAGGGTGGTAGTTAGGGTTTTGTTGGTGCATTGTTGTAGCATTGAACCCTAGGTCTACCCTTGTGCCAAGAAATGGTTATGTTTCTGGGACTGAAACTGTGATTGCTGGGAACTAAGAAAGAAGAAGCTTTGTGCAAAGATCCACCCTGAAACTGTGAAATCTCTATGCGTAGATATGTGCCCTAGTGCACAGTATTTGACTTGACTTATAAGCTATGTGCTAAAGAAAGAGGGTCGGATCTGAAAGAAAGAAACCTGATCTAAAGAAAGAAGATCAGATCTGAGGGAAAGAGGTGAGATCTGAACGCTTGGAACTCTAAGAAAGGTAAGAATAAAAGAGGTAAGATCTGTAAGCTATGTGCTCTGATAAAGGTAAGAATAGTTAAAAAGCTTTAGATCTGAAAACTTTGTGTTCTATAAAAGTAAGATAGGTAGATATTTTTGTTTCTAGAGTATGGATCTAGGTACGATTGATAGATTTTGTCCTAGCTTAAAAACTAGGGAACTAGTAGATAAAAGAAGGTTTGATATGAATAGATCTGATAAGAATCATGAAAGATATGTTATACCTATGCATAGAAAAGATGTTTGGACTAACAAATGGATGCAAGATCCTAGAAATAATGTGTTACAGGTTAGCTCATACGATCCTAGCGCGTAGTACAGAAGAGGTTGGGGATCATTTAAAAGAAAGAGAGGTTTAACCCTCTGTTATAGTTGCAGAAGACTGAGACATATGGCTAAGGAATTCCCTGGAAGAAGACCTAGTTGTATTTGTTGTAAGGCTATGGACCATGAAGTGTTGGATTGCCATAGAATGATCACTAAGCTTGAAATAATGACTCTGAACTAGGAGAACCCTAAGACATATCCAGAAACTAAGGCTACAGCAAAACCCCAGAAAGAATCAGAGAAGATATTACTACGGATAAAAGAAACATTGGATGACCATTAACATGTTAGACCATCTGATATTTTGAAAGACAAAGAATGCATCGAAGCAAGAATAGGGGACTTCGACATTGATTGTGTTCTAGATGAGGAAACACAAGTGAATATCATGACAGAAAGAACTTGGGAAGCTATAGGAAGGCCTGCTATGATCCATTCACTATGAGGAATAGTTTTATTCAGAGGAAAGTTGGTAAACTTATGTGGAAGGCTCACTTAGATACCTTTGAACGTTAATGGAACTTCTACAGAGGAAGATTTTGAGATTATTAAGTTTATTAAAGACAGTGCCCCATTTACCATGCTAATAGGAAAACCTTGGATTGATAGAGCTCAAGCCAGACGAAAGAAGAAGAAGAAGCCTTGGAGCAGAAGAAACAAGACTTAAAAGATTTCATGGCTAGAAGGATTGCACAATTGATTAAAGAACGGGAGAACAGATCGAAGCTAGTTGTCACTAGAAACATTGATGTTGAAGCAGAAAGAACATTAGGAGACCCACGGAAGACTGAAGTACTTACTCCAGATAAAGAAAAGGTATTACCCCTGGATCCTAGGAAAGAATCTCAACAGCTCCTAGTAACTGTTTTAAAAGACGATAAGAATCGAAATGGAAAAGAGACTACTGAGACGAGGCTCACTGGAAAGAAGGCTAGAAAACTAAGTAAGAAGAGGGCTAAGATTAGAAAGCTATAGAATATTCCAGAGGGAACCTCGCAGAAAGAAAATTTGCAGAATTGGAGCTTCGACGGGATATTAGAACAGTAACACATGGCACTTCACCATGGAGAAGTAATATAGTTGTTGGGGCCGATATATCCGTTTGACTTCCGCTCCGAACGGACAAAAAAGCAATAAAGGTTCTTCATCAGACCGTTGGCCTGCGCCATAATGGATCACACAAGAGTTAATAGGGGCTCATAACCATTGTAAATTAACCATTGCCAAGTTTCCTACTTATCCCTTCGCGCCATGCATGGAGAACACTTTTTCTAACTGAGAATTTGAAGCCCGTAGACTAAACAAATTGCATACAGTGATCATTGCGCACTTGCTAGTATTCCAGTGTAGTGTCTAAGTCCATCATGACCCCGATAATTTTAATCCTGAGCACGTATGCCCGACGAGCTCACCACAGTTGAAGAATCAGTGACACAAGTTCTCCACGACTTGATGACTGAAAGAGTCATGTTGGAGAGAGGAATGTCTATAGGTGTACAAGCATCTTCGACGAGAGGACTGCAGGCCTCTCCATCCACTGCTCGAGCCAAACCATCCTGTCCAGTCGATGAGAAACGAATGAATCATAGAGACAATATCACAAATGCTAAACTGATCTTGAGTATCCTACCTACCTATCTACCACCTTTGAGCGGCGCAATAAACTAAGACAGTGTGCCTAGAGACTTTGAATACACATTGGTCACTGTGTACCTTCTGAAAGAGGTGCGCGCAGTTCGTGCTGACCAGAATAAGGTCGTAGCGTTGAAGTTTAGCGACTTCAACCTCAGCGATAGGAAGGTTTACAACATTCTCACCCCGCATAAGTATCTGACGAGAACAAAAGGAAAGAACTCAAATATTACCCTTCATTCATGGACCTAGAACCTCGCGTAGTCCACCCTACTGAATGTTATGAAGATTTTTCACTTCGGGCGACACCAGGAGGTGAACACATGCGTCAAATTACTATTGTCTTGCTATCATGGAGGTTATTTGTGGTTGAACCACCGCATCACAGTGGATTTGAAATTGACCAATCGAATCACAGGGCTAAGCATGCAAGGCCCCGACCCACATGATTTCTACCCTAGAAAGACCCCGGATCGCGCTCTCGCCCAGAGGATAAAGGATACTTATGGAGATTTAGAGAAGGGAATGCAAGGGTACAAGGTAGCCTCTATCCAGAGTGGCACAGTGTGTCTGGTCTGTCAACTGATCATGGGAAAATTAGTTCGCAAGAACTGGCCCACCCAAGTAATCAGATTTGTAGTCGACCTCGCAGGGAAGTGCACGGAGGGCCTACACACGAATTGGGTGAAGTACTTGGTGAACCAGTTAGAAATGGACTACAAGGAAGCACAAGACCAAGGATATGAGTTCCACTTCAGTTGGCTTCTCATATTAATCATGATCATCACATGGGAGATGTTGAAAGGTGAGACCTTCCCGGACATCGAGCCCTTTGAACCACTGGCTGCGAAGTTCAGTATGTTGTGGTACTCCAACGACATGAACAAGCAATGGAAATCAAATGTCATCTTCCACACTTATTACAACCAGATGAAGATCGTTATCCAGTTTGAACCTCGCATAACCTCAAACACACTCCATAGGTTTAGGCCATTGATGAAATTCGGCGCAGACCGCCATTTCATCTACAACACAGCACGCGTTGATGAGCATAAACAATAGATGCAGTCATACTACAAGTTGAAAGAGTAGGATTTAGAGGAAATCATCAAGGAATGGTCGGTAGAAATCCTTGTCCTAGCAGACCCCGCGGAGCTATCTGATATCGACAGTCCAGAAGCAGTGCACGATACACCTCGACTGAGCAAGACCAAGAAAAATGAAGAAGCCCAAGATGTCCACAGTACCTCGACGAAGACCGCTTGTATCTCACCTCAGCAAGGAGGTGATGAAAAAGAGATAGATGGCACAAAAGTGGAATAGAAGAAAGGAGAATTTACACCGCCTAGAGACGAGGAGGACCCCTCGAAGAAAAGGAAGGTTTCCTCTCTGAAACCTTCCTCAAGGAAGAAATCAAAAGCAACCAGGACTAAGTTTGAGACCGCCCTCACCTTAGATGACTTTGACTTCATCGTCCCAGCACTGAATAATGCTTCGTTAGAGATAGCAGAGAAGCAAGAAGGTAAGCAAGAGGAGGTGTTCAGTCGGATCAAGATTGAACTTCAAGAAGTACAGCAAGCACTACAGTCTAGCCGCGCAGTTTCTACTGCGCCTCTATCAGCAGGAACACCAGAAATAGGAGATGAGCCATCTCAACTCCACCAGATCGCTGATACAGTCAAAGCTCACCTTTAACGAGCACATGAGCATACAACACAAGCCACCCAGGCTTTGGTGCAAGCACAGGAAGACCTTCTAGAAAAGCGTATTACTGCCGAATGCGAGAAGCTTACTCTACAAGAGAGGTTCGATGAAGATAAATCCCAGCTGCATAAAGAAAAGGAGCAATTGCTCGCAGAGAAACTCAAAGTACACGAGATGGTGCACAGAGCACTTCGCTCTATGACAGTCATTGAAGTAAAGGCCAAAGAACGAGTTCCACAGTAGGTGGCACAACTCGAAGACATAATCCTCCATCTCTGGCAGCTCCAGTAGCGCATAGCCAACTTGGAGCTCTGCATTGTTGCCGAGGCCCCTCAAAATGTACGAGACCAAAGGGAGGCAACTACCCATAGCATAGTTAACAGATTAAAATATCTTTCCTTGGAGTGAAAGCAGTTGAGTAACCATAGTGCTCAAACATATGAAAACCTCACTGAGAACCCAGAGTTACAGGCGCTAGAGTTGCAGCTCCACGAAGCGAAGCAGCATGCAGATACACTACAGGCGTAGTTGAAGGCCCTGTCAGTTGTATACAGAATGAAGAGGTCTCGCGAACAATGTACATCACAACAGTAGATCCATATTCTTCAAAGAAAAGTGATGGAAGTCACCCAACATCTTCAACTTGTGCAAGATAAGGCATGCATGTTGTTTACAAAGGTCAAGAGCCAAGGAGAAAAGCTAGAACAAGTCGTTGTCACAGCAGAACAACACCTAGAAGGGTCAGTGAATGATGCAGTGATCTAGGAATTCACTAAAAAAGAGGCCACAACAAAGCAGCAAGTTGAAGTAGCTTGAGCCAAGCTTGAGGTGTTCGAGGCAGAATTGATTAGACTGGAGTGACTCAGGACGAGTCACAAGTGAGTGTTGGGGGCATGTTGGCCCTTGACCAAGTTTTCAGAATTCCTTGGACATGTTGACCTATTTTGGAACTTCGACAGCCTGTCGAAGGAGGAGGACAAGACGAAGCGGAGATCACGGGATCTCGGCCCACTTTTGGGTCCTTTTTGGGTTTTTGGGATTATGTAACGGGATTGGGATGTCATCCCATGGGTTTACCCATGTTTAGGCCTATTTTGTATATATATATAGATGTCTAGTCCATATAGAGTAGTAGTGAAATCGACATCTATGAGATGTAGGCTAAGTGCCAAGATTTGAATCTATGTTATCAAGGCTTTGTGCATTTTGTGTAAGACTTGCAGAGCTGAGTGCAAGTCCCTATGAGAGACTGTAGAAGGCTTTGTGTTGTAGCGCAAGGAAGAAGGATCTAGCGAGTTGCGTAGATCTTTTGTCCTATGCGAAGTAAGGGTTTTGAGGCTCTGTGCTTGTAACCAATTGATTGAAGACAATAAAGAAGAAGAGTTTTTGGGTGTAGCCCCGGGGTGGGGGTGAACCACGTAAACACTGTGTTGTGTGCGTTGTGCTTTGTCTTGATGTGTTCATATGTTATATGTTAAGTGCTCTAATATGTTTAGATAGATATACTTTCTTTGTGCTTATCATATGTGAAAATGTTAGATCTGATATAGATAGTCATGCGTATTGCTTGATATACTCATTCTAATCCATTTATATATGCTAAGTGCTCGAATATTGTAGATTGGTGTGAATACTGTGAAGCTCTATTATATCAGCGAAGTGAATAGTGATTTCATATTAGGAAATTGATGGTGTTAAGAGCTGTATTAAGTATTATAATCACAAATTTGTGTCCCATCTAAGGTTGCAGACACTTGAGTCCTGCAACCACCCCTGCCTCTACCTCGGGTGAGACTTCATCTGCTTCGCAGGATTTGTCTAAAGGGTCAATAGTTAGGGTTTTGTTGGTGCATTGTTGTAGTGTTGAACCATGGGTCTGCCCCTGTGCCAACAGTTGGTATGGGACAATCAACCTGAGGGAGCCATACATCTACTTTATGGCTCTCATCTGTCGACTGTATGGAGAGAAGGACTGTTCCAAGTTTTTGGAAGAATGGATGCCCTTGTCATACACAATGGCGATCTCAGGAAACATCTCCAACTAGGGAGTGATAATTTCCAAGCAATTGAGCATCTGTGTACAGCAGACTCAAACGTCAAAATAAGGGGAAGTGCTCGCTTTCCACATTGCCTCGTACCTTCTCTATGTGATCTGTGCGATAAATGTCTTCGTCAACATGAATTTAAGTTGGCATGTTGTGGAGCTCCCTGTTCACATTTATTTCAGCATATTATGGGAGAACAGGTACAAAAAATACTACGCACTCATTTGCGATGAATTAATATCCCATATTCATTTTATTGTATTTAAAAAGGAATGCTCAAGACTATCCACAACAGCCAAGAAAATGGTAGCGAAGGTAGGTCAAGGGTATTTAGATGAATGCTCAACCTATATCAAGGTTTTTGGGGCCACCAGAGAGCCACATATACTACTCACTCACGTCCCAGACCGGCTCATTGTGGGAGAAATTTGTTATCAGACTATCCTACATGGATATAACGCCATGCTAGTCAAAGACAAGAAACAAGATTTTATACCCTACGGTTTCCATGTGGGGTTTTATTTGGTAAAGGATATTGCTCAATCCAAACAAGAAGGGCTAAGACAACTTGAATTCAGGTTCCCTACATGCTGATTTCGCAAGCACGACCCTAAAGACCTGGTTCTCCAACATGCTTCACAGGTATCATCCTGTTGGCCATATGCGCATGACAAATTTGAGGATGAAATTTTCACAGAATGTGCTTAGGACTGGGAGGAGGTAGTACAGAGGATGGGCAACCCAAACATGACCAAGTTCAAATCTATGAGCATGGACGAATAGGTGGATACAATAGAGCAGTTGGCTTAAGAGGACCTCATATCCAGGAAAGGAATTAGGGCAGTCGAGACTACAAAGGCACAAAGAAGAGGATTTATCTTTCTAGAAGGGGCACAAAGAATCATTGATCAGTTACAGAATGACCCTGATCTTGTAGAGATGTCGAGGATTTGTGTTGATGGACCAATTGAAAACAGAGGAGAGCCAATACAACTTGAAGAAATCACGGGGCCAGAAAACCCTGAAGTTCCATCTCCATAGATCAGATCACCAGGGGGAATTTCAACCTAGCCTGAGATGTCAAGGACACCAGGTAGGAAAAGTGTACCAAACCCCTTGTTTGACTTAATAACCATATATGATGATGAGGAGATTTTGAAGGTTTCCATGGTGATTCTAGTGTAGATTACAGAGGAAGGGGAACCTGAGAGAGCATCTACCCCAGGTCCTGATGCTTCAATTCAAAACCTTCCACAGAGAGACCATGAATTCGAAAGTGTCTTGGACACTGAGCTACTCGACTTGTCGGGAACCCTAATAGACAGCTCGAGAGATGAGCTAGGATCAGGTGGGAAGAAAGAGGAAATTCCACAGCTCAACAATTTGACAGTTGATTACCAAGTAAGTATCGAACCTACCCCTGGTTCTTTGGTTTTGGTTGATACCTCACCAGTCGATGAGAAACAAACGAAGCTATTTCCATCGGTACATATGGAAGATGTTCAAGAACCCATCCTAGAATAGGTACACACAGTTGAGAGCCTGGGAAATACTTTATTCTAGGGAGAACAAAAAATCCCTTAACTTGTTGATGAGGTCACCGACATACAAGCGATAGCCTATGACAGGAAGAGAAAATCCATCATGAAGAGAACCACTAAGAAAATGAGGCTTATGTTGGATATCTCGATTATCATCACTACAGAAGAGAAGTTGTTGATCATAGAACACGCCAATACATCTGAGCTTATCGGCGTAGGGATGGCTATCACAAATGCCACATTGGATAGAGAAATAAGGGATGAAAAGAAGTTGGCCACTGCACTTAAGGAGTTGGAGCATCTGCGCCTTTTGAAAAAATACTATCAGGACTCCACATAGGCCATGGTGTTTTTCAGAAGTGAGTTCCAAGATTCCTATGCCAAATTCACGAATGAATGACACCTTTTCACTGCACGTATAGCCGATTTCCAAGAAGACACCCTGATGGCACTAGTGACCTACAAGGACGTGGAAAGGTGGTATGAGAAGGATCACCAAGAAGTAGAAAGGATCGATTACATCAACATGGTTCAAAAGGGTTGATAGGCCGAAGAGCACGGCATTCGGGTGCTGAGGGAAAACAACATAGATCGGATCAAGAAAGAGGCTGAGTACTGGGTAAAAATGGCCCAGGAACCTCAGTGGGAGATTCAAGAGAAGTGGGTCGATTGCAAAAAGAGCTGGGAAAAGATTAATTTGGAGATGAAAGACATCAGACTCCCATAATTTGGCTCACCCGAGGACTTTGTCGACCTACATGACATAGTCAAGAAACATGCAAAACAAGACTTGACATGGACAACAGAGATAACAAAGGTGGCGAGCATGGCACCAGGTCAAGTACAATAGTTCATGGAGTGTCTGATTAAGGCTCGAGAAGTTTTGCAGTGGTTAAGTGTTAAAATAGTCAAGTACAGAGCATGGGCAATATAAGTGAAAGTTCCCTTATGCCAACACATGCGAGGAACTCTTCGTCAAGTGGTCGGAGTATGAGAATAGTCATCCACTTCAGTAAAACTATTTGATGATTCTTATAAGATAGAGAGATGAAAGCGCCATGTGGCGATATTTTGTTTTACTTAGCTTGCACTTGTAATAGCTATTTTTAGTTAATGATTCATTATAAATAAGGAGATTGACCTTTTAGCAAGGGTCGATGGTTTTGGAAAAGACCCTCATTTTTGGAATTGTAAAGAACTATTTATGAACTACCTTAATTGAGAAGTCTTGTTTAGGACCGAAGATGAATTTTTGTTTTTCATCAAAGGTGTTGTGATTGGATTCAAGAGGAATTACTTCCAACTTTATTTCATTAATGGATGTTGTAACGAGTATGAGTTTCTGAATCTATTGATAAGTTAGTTGTTTCAATATTTTTTGTAGTTCTTGTCTCTAATGATGAAAGTGAATCATTGTTTTAATGTGTGATTGATGCTAGATCTAAGGAAACTATTTTTCTTTCCATCATTTTATTGCATGTGTGTTTTCTTTCGATAATTGTATCTCATCCAATAATTGAAATACCAACAAGTTAATGTATAAGTATTAGGGTTGTCATAGGTGTGAATATCTTTGTCTGCATGCTTGATCACAAGGGTTATCCCAAGTTCAACCTTCTTGAGTAGTTAAGAACCCCCCTTTTACTAGTTGGTTTATCCCAGCACACATATTTTAATCAAAACTATCTAATAAAATAAAATACAAAAAGAGAACGTCTAAACTGAAGGAGGAACTTTTATAAGAAGATATCATGTCAATCACTATGTAAATCCCATCGATAAATTGGTCGGATCGAAAGATATGGAGAACCATTCCACCATCAAACATTGCATAGTCTAATTGGGCCTCTGTGGCGGGTTTGGTTCCTGTTGTTGAGTTAAAGGGATTTAGGACCCCTCAACAAAATTGGTGCTAGAAGGAGGGCCTATGAATAAATGGGTAATAATATCTATGATATAATATTTCACACAACCTATAGATTCAAAACAGCCCACATCCATGGCTAGTCATTCTCAAGACAACCCACATACACTGAGTACTCCTGAAATGAGTAACTCACCCCAGCAAGAGCAAGAACATATATTCCCCAAAATAACTTACGCTCTTCCCCACTAGGAGTTGAACCAGTTCAGAAGAATCACAAGAGCTTATGCTCGACAAATTGGATCATCACCCTTAGCTTCGTTACTTCTTCGTAGAAAACAAGTAAGCAAATCAGTGGTCGAAACCCCTGACCAGGTTATTGTTCACATAGTAGAAGACATGATAGATTTCTCCCTCACCGAGATCGAACATCGCCTTAATATGATTCCCGAAACACCAGCCGGTAACTACTTTGAGATTGATGATTTTTGAATCAGACGAGGAAGGGTTTAACTCATATCGCTCAGCTTCGGAGTCAGATGACATGGAGGATAACAATGATCATAATGAAGAAAGGGGAAACCCACCGCAAAATAATCAACCATGGTTGTCTAGAGATGCTCTGGAAATCCTCGGACGGGTGCATAACCTCCCTCGACATCCAAAAAAGTTACTTCCCAAATTTGACCCTGAAACCTCATGATTGCCTGACGACCATATTAAAAAGTTCATACTAGCTATTAGACTGATGAATGTCCAACATGAAGACGTAGTATGCAGTATTTTTCCCTATACCTTTGAGAATTCATCCTCCACGTGGTATTTCAACTTACTTGTAGGGTCCATAACTAGTTGGACGAAGTTTCAAAAATCTTTTTTAGACAAATTTGCAAAAGAAACCACTACAAGAGCTTTACTGGACGAAATGTTCGTCGCCACCATGAGGTCAAAATAAAAGGTTAAATACTTCAATCAACGATTTACCACTATCCTGAACAAATTTCAACCCAAAGCTAAACCCACTCATGAGTTGCAAATCGAAGTATATGCTAATGCTCTCCCTACTTCTATTTCCATGTTTCTAAAAAGGGTTTCCAAGCATACCCTAGCTGAAAATTTCAAGGAATCCAAAACAATTGAATTTCAAATGAAGGGATGTAAAGAGGGTCAGGTCTCACTAGTTAAGAAGGAATCTCAACCTCCACCCAAGAGAGGACTCTTCTTGACTAGACGCCCATGTAAACAAACAAAACAAGACCCCAAAAAGGGAAGTGGAGACATAGAAGACCTACAACGGATGATAAATAAGTTGTCAAATCAAATTGTAGACATGAAAAGTAGTGCAGGGGAAGGAAACCAAGGCCAAAGGCCTTATAAACCCTTTTTTAAAATAAACCCACCGTTCAAAGAAAATTAACCTCCCCCAGCCAACTTAAAAATCAACCTGGGAAATGTAGCATCTGACTCTTTCTATACCTATCATCAAGAGAAACATTCTGAAAGACACTATCCACAATGGGTGCATGCCATGAATTTGATGGCCAATTAGTTCCTAGACGAAGTTTCCCTTACCGAACAATCAAGTGGCTCAACGGTGAATATTTTCAATCTGGAAGAAGTTGACCCATCGGAACAAACAACCATGTTGTTGTGGGATCATGACTTGTCAATCCCTTCCGATGATATATTTGAGATTCAAGAACCACCCGCTGAGGTTTTGTCTGTGCAAATGCGAAGTAGGGGTCAGCCGGTCTCAAATAACCTTAACATTGCCAAAACCTTGAGAGGAAAAAAAATATCTGATCATCCGAAAGAACATTTTCCCCCCCAAAGAGTTCCCATAAACATTCACACATGGGAATCACCCAAGCTAAACTACAACACAGTAGAAGATTTAAAAAGATTGAAGGCAAATGTATCGGTCATGGACATGTGTAGAATTCCCCAGCAAAAGGACTTTTTGTTACAAGCCTTAAAGTCAGTAGAAACCCCTATAACAAGAATTGACCAAGGGGAGGGTCCCTCTCCCACATACCAAAAAAACAAACCAAATATGAATGCTTTCTCTGTAGATAAAAAAGGAAAGACTTTTGTCCCACCGTTCCTTTAACGTTTGAATTCTTCAACAGAAACCTCCAAAAAAATTTAGTTGACTCAGGGGAATCCTCTAATGTCATGCCATTATATATCTATAAGAAATTAAATGCAGTCCCTCTCAAAAGTGATAAACACATTATACAACTAGACATAACTCAGGTAAAAGTTATTGGAGAACTCAAGGATGTCATGATCAGAATGGCTACACACCCGAAATTTGTTCAAGTGATTGACATCATTGTAGTGGATATACCAAAAGATTATGGACTAATACTTAGTCGAGATTGGTCCCAAAATTTGAATGGATACTTCAATACGGACTGGGCTCACCTTTGGTTTCCATTAAAGGGACACATAAACATGATTATAATCGATAGGGAAAGGTATCTCAAACATACGGTTTCCAATTTAGAATCCTTCAATGAACCCTCGTCGACAGATTTCCTGATCCAGGTGGATCATCTCAAAATTCGATAGAGTTAAAGTATTCAAATGGAAAAGTAAATTTTACAAAGTGGAAGATCTCGTTAGCATCTTTCCGATGATGTTCATTTCAGGGAAAACGACCTCCAGGTGACAAAGATATGAACAGTTGAAATTTCGTCAAAATTGGAGGAATATGGTTAGAAATGGTTTACAAATGGTTAAAAAATGGTTAAAAAAAGAGGTTAAATAAGTTTTGGTTTGGATAAAAAGGGGTGGTCAAGGGCCTAGGCCCTTGAGCTTGCCAACACCGAGGCATCCCCTTGGTATTTCTATGTATTTAAAACCATATATTAAAAACCAAATGGTATGGTATAACATACCCAAACCACATGTTATCACAAAACGCACGTAGGTATAAATATATGTGTATAGAGGGGAAGCCCGCGGGTTTGACCCCGAGACTTCCACCCCCCCCAACAACTTTAACAACCATGAGCTACCAATGCGCCACCACCATGGGACATGGCAAGGAATGGCGCATTAAACTTAAAAATTGCAGAGATTTGGGCGACTTTGGAGGGCGTGTGGCCCATAGCTCGCGCCCCCAAAACTATCATTGTTTATTATTTAAATGAGGCTTTTGCACGCATCCCAAGGGGGAAGAAGGAGTTTGATGCAAGAAGAGACAGGCATGTAGATCGAGGTGATGCTGCACAGTGATCGAAGTGAATTTGCATGTAGATCGAGGTGGTTTTTGCACGCATCCCGAGGTCGTACAAACTGTACAATCAGGGCAGACTTGGGAATTGTGCCAGGAAGGGCATTTGGAGTCCAATTTCAAAAATATATCGAGTTTATACTCAAAAGTCTCAATTTTTCTCAAGGATTCTAGATCCAGCTTCAGTTTTTGCATTCAGGCATCCAGACAGAAAAGTGCTCACAGAATCTTCCAGATACACGGAAAGGTATCCATGTTCATACTTAAAAGTCTCATAATTTCATCTTGTAGTTGTTGTTGAAGTCTGTTACTGTATATGACAAACAGAACTCAAAAGTCACTTTGTAATCATTTGAATACTTAATCTATCGGCCTTCCCATTTGGAAAGTGGCCCGGAGAGGTAGCCAGGAAGTCTGGTGAACTCCATTACCAATTCTTGTTCTTAGATAGTATGCTTACATGTTTATGTGTGATGAAATTTCTTTAATTTTGCATTCATAAAGATGGTTAACAATTAATAAATTCACATGCAAGTAATGGTTAAAGATCAAGTAAAAATTTCAGATCAAGTTGGTATCAAAGCGAGGTTAACCATTTGCTTTGTGAGTTGATGTTAACAACATCCAAGCTTCAGCGTGGTGAAGGGGAACTTGAAGAGTTT
Organism: Picea sitchensis; assembly: GCA_010110895.2. NCBI lineage: Eukaryota > Viridiplantae > Streptophyta > Pinopsida > Pinales > Pinaceae > Picea > Picea sitchensis. The sequence continues at coordinate 206,929 of SNQJ01S0020336.1, read as the reverse complement.
GATCTAGAGATTGGTTCAAGAAGAGGAAGGATGTCTTCACCAAAAGGAGAAGCAGCAACTTCTTCTATCCCTTCGGAAGAGGAATTTCTGAAATCTTTCATGAGAATGAAAACGATGGTAGAGGAGCTCTATCAAGATCGAAAGAAAGGTGAACAAGGTGGACCATCGAATACAGAAGGTAAAAAAGAAGAAGGTGGTGAGGAACCTCCTAAAACTCCACCAACTTCTCCATCTCTTCTTGATGGTTCTATTCCTTCTCCATTTGAAAAGCAAAAAACAAAATTTGATCCTAATATACCTCATTTAAAGCTTGATATTAAGTTTGATTTACCTATGTATAATGGAGAACTTAATGCTGAAAAATTGGACAATTGGATCCGTCAAATTGAAGTTTATTGTAGGATTCAAAAGTTTACTGAAGATGTTGTTAAAATTCAGTTGGCTTCTCTCCGACTTGGAGGGACTGCTCTCATTTGGTGGGAGAGTAGATCTCAAGAGGATCTTGCCACAAAAGGCAAAATCATTTCCTCTTGGTATGAGTTCATTTCAGCACTTAAAAAGCAATTTTATCCATTAGGGTATAGGCAGCAAGCTATGATGGATTGGCAGAATTTGAGACAAAGTAAGGGACAAAGTGTGCAAGAATACACACAAGAATTTCGAAAAAGCTCCTTGATACTTGGTATACATCTTTACACCCAAGAAACTCTTCTCAAGTATATAGGAGGATTGCATACTTATTTACGTCATATGATATTGATGTTTAATCCGACTAATCTTGACGAGGTGTGTGTTCAAGCAAATCACATTGAGTCAAAAGGAAAGCGTGTTCATGATGTTTCTTCAGCTGAATCTGTCCAGGCAAAAGAAGGCAAGGAAAAGCGGAAAATTAAACATGCAGCTACAATGAAGAAGGGTGATGAGAGACCTACATGCTTGCATTGTCAAAAGCAAGGGCATGAAGAGGCAAAGTGTTGGAAGCTACATCCTAAAATGAAACCAAAGTGGTTTAAGGATCGGAAGAGGAAGAAGACAGCCACGGTTATCGTTGAGGACCTTGGATCATATTCTGAGGACGAAACAAAGGTAACAATCGTAGGTGTGAAAGGTAAATCTATTGTTGATAATGATTCAAAAATTGGTTCTTCATGTGCTTCTACTTCTAAAGATGATGACAATTATGAGGATAGAAAGAGGAATGCATTGTTTCATATAAGAGTGATTACAAAACGAACAAAGATCGACACACTCATAGATAGTGGATCTCAAGCTAATCTTATTTTAGAAGAAGTAGTTAAGCAATTGGGATTAACAACAAAGCCACACAAGAAACCTTATCCATTAGGTTGGGTATGCAAAGATAAAAGATTACAGGTAACACAACAATGTGATCTAAAGTTTGCAATTACATCTAAGTTTGTAGATGAGGTTGAATTT
>SNQJ01S0020336.1:187192-204508 GCA_010110895.2 Picea sitchensis | reverse complement strand
CCACGAGCTACCAATGTGCCACCGCCATGGGACATGGAAAGGAATGGCGCATTAACCTTAAAAATTGCAGAGATTCGGGTGACTTTGGAGGGCATGTGGCCCATAAATCGTGCCCCCAAAACTATCATTGTTTATTATTTAAATGAGGCTTTTGCACGCATCCCGAGGGGGAAGAAGGAGTTTGATGCAGGCAGAGACAAGCACACAGATCGAGGTGATGCTTCATAGTGATCGAAGTGAATTTGCATGCAAATCGAGGTGGTTTTTGCACATAGTTTGAGGTGGTTCAGAATTGGCATGCATCCCGAGGTCGTACAAACTGTACAATCAGGGCAGATTTGGGAATTGTGCCAGGAAGGGCATCCGGAGTCCAGTTTCAAAAATATATCGAGTTTATACTCAAAAGTCTCGATTTTTCGCAAGGATTCCAGATCCAGCTTCAGTTTTTGCATTCAGGCATCCAGACAGAAAAGTGCTCACAGAGTCTTCCAGATACACGGAAAGGTATCCATGTTCATACTTAAAAGTCTTAGAATTTCATCTTGCAGTTGTTGTTGAAGTATGTTACTGTATATGACAGACAGAACTCAAAAGTCACTTTGTAAGCATTTGAATACTTAATCTATCGGCCTTCCCATTTGGAAAGTGGCCAGGAGAGGTAGCCAGGAAGTTTGGTGAACTCCGTTACCAATTCTTGTTCTTAGATAGTATGCTTACATATTTATTTGTGATGAAATTTCTTTAATTTTGCATTCATAAAGATGGTTAACAATTAATAAATTCACATGCAAGTAATGGTTAAAGATCAAGTAAAAATTTCAGATCATTTCCCCATGCAAGGAAAATACTCCTGTGATTCTAATTTCAATAATTTCTCCCCTCTCTCATCTGATGTACCTCTCACTTAAAAATCAGAAATGAATTTTCAAGTAAATCTACTGGTGGTGGTGAAAGAAACCCTCTTTTTTCAAGAACCTTTGTTGGAAACCTTAGACAAAGTAGGTGGAGAGGAGGAAGTTAGTAGGCATGGAGAATTTGATCATTTTTGCTCACAAGTTTGGACCCTGTACTTTGATGGGTCTAAATCGCAAGAAGTGTCGGGAGTGGGATGTATCCTCATTGAACCAAAGGGGAAGAAAAATTTCATGTCCTTCAGACTAGAATTTGAATGCACTAATAATATTTCCGAGTATGAAGCTTTAGTGCCATAGACTTAAACATTAAAGAACTAAAAAATTTCAGGGACTCTGAAATCATCATTAGGAAAGTAAATAATACTATACATTTCAACTCTCCCCACCTAAGGAATTATCAATAGGAAGTGCACAGGATAATAGAACATTTTGAGGCCTTCAATGTTACAGCAATCCCCAGAACAAAAAATACTCTTGTTGATTCCCTATCCATTGTTGCTTCAAGGCTATCCCCTTTAAAATACTATGAAGCATCCAGGTTCATTGTGGAACTACTCTACAAACCATTAGTGCCCAACAATATTTATAATTGGAAGGTATTTGAAGGAAATGAACAGATTATAAAATTCCTAACCAATCGGGAAAATTTTAAAGACCTGGATATTGACGATGAAGTATTCCAAGAGAAATTAGTAGAAACTGATTCCCATGAACAAAGATGTGAAACATATCACTCTAGTAACATACCCAAGTTTCACATGACACCAAAAGGGGTAGCCACTTTGGAAAACCTCTTTGACTTAAGGGAAATATTTAAAGGGTCAACAAACACAAATACAGGGAGCTCGTGTCCCATGTACGAGACTATAAATCTAGAAACCCTGGAAAACCCTAAAAATATAAAGCTAGGCAAGACAGTGTCTAAAGAAGAAAGGAAAGCCTATCTCAAACTTTTCAGAGAATATAAAGATGTTTTTGCATGGTCCTACCGATATCTGAAAACTTATGACACTCGTATTATTCAACACACAATCATGTTAAAATATGGAGTAAAAACCTTCCAGTAGAAGATCTGGAAGTACCACCCATCTCTGGAACCCCTCATGTGTCAAGAGTTAAAGAAATTACTAGATGTTAAAATCATATTTTAAGTTGGACACTCTGCCTCGGTAGAAAAATTGGTTCTTGTCAGGAAACATTCTGTGGAAATCCACCTGTGTGTGGATTTCAGAAACCTCAACAGAGAATCAAAAAAGGATAACTACCCAGTCCCACCAATGGAACAACTCTTGCAGACCGTGTCTGATTCTGAAATTTTCTTCCTATTAGATGGGTTTTCGGGTTACAACCAGGTTCTAGTTTCAGAGGAATACCGATTGAAAACTAACTTCCGAACCAAGTGGGGAAATTTTGCTTATAAATGCATGCCCTTTGGGTTAATTAATGCAGGGGAAACCATCTAGAGGGCCATGGACGTAGCTTTTCGAGGATTGATCAACAAGTGTGTAGTAGTCTATTTGGACGATGTAACTGTGTATTCAAAGAACAGAGAATATCACATCCAACATCTAACCCATATTTTTGAAAGGTGTAGAAAATACGGTATATCTTTAAACCCTAAGAAAACTATCTTTGGTGTCAAGGAAGGGAAATTACTAGGTCATATTATATCTCAAGCAAGAATTCACATAGACCCGGAACGAATTAAGGAAATAACTCAGCTTCCCTTACCCCACAACAAAAAGGCTACGCAATCCTTCTTTGGGAAAATAAATTTTGTGAGGAAGTTCACCCTCAATTTCGTTGAAACTATCAAACCCTTACAAAAAATGATTTGCAAGGACATTTATTTTAAGTGGGATGACGAGCGAAAAAATTCTTTCAACAATATCAAGACTGAAACATCCCAGGCTCCAGTGTTGCGAAGTCTCGACTTTAGAAAATATTTTTTCCTCTATACTTTTTCCTCTGACCAATCTTTAGATGTGGTATTGACTCGGAAGGATGATGACAACAATGAGGCCTCAGTCTCATTTATCATCACTAATATCCAAGGGGCCGAACTGAATTACCCTTCTATAGAGAAACAAACTTATGAGGTATACAAAGCAGTAAAACATTTAATATCTTGCATCCTAAAAAATCACACCAAATTCATTGTGCCTCATCCTGCAGTCTGATCCCTATTCACTCAATAGGAGATGGGGGAAACAAGAGGAAATTGGATGGTAGTAATCCAAGAATTTGATCTAGATATAAAACCTGCCAAACTGGTTAAGGGACAAGGATTGTGTAAATTGGTCGTTGAATCCCAAGACCAAGTAAATGAATACTTTGGTTGGGAGAATGAATTGGCATTATGGTGTTACAATGAAGCTTTATATGTTCCCCTAGGGCAGGAGTCTTTGTATGGAAAACTAATTTATCTCTTTCATCACAGGACTTTCCCAAAAAATCCTAAGCCCTAAGGAAAGGAGAGCTCTCAAACTAAAATCGACACAATATCACCTCATGAATTCGATGCTCTTCCACGTAAATTATGATGGGGTAATTTTGAGATGTCTCGAATGAGAAGACGCAGACAAGGTTATGAAGGAGCTCCATGATGGTCCTATAGGTGGACTCTTTGCAGGGAATACCACCGCTCACAATATACTGAGAGTTGGCTATTATTGGCCTAAGTTGTTTAGATATGTTCATACATATGCTAGAAACTGTAAAACTTGTAAAATAAGCGCAGGGAGGGAAAAGAGAGAATTTGTCCCACTCCAACCAGTGGCCATATCCAGACCATTTGAGCAATGGGATTTAGATGTCATAGGAGAAATTACCTCGAGTACTTCAAAACAACATAGATACATACTGACTGCTACGGACTATTTTACAAAATGAGCAGAGGCCATCCCTCTGACTCATGTAAATGAAAAGGTGGTAATCCAATTCATAGAACAATAGATGATCACAAGGTTCGGTATTCCTTTTGTTCTTGTTTTTTATAATGCCTCTAACTTTTCTTCCACCCTACTAAAATATTTTTCTCTAGAGAAAGAAATCATAATCAGATACTCTGCAAACTACTATCCACAGGGGAATGGAGTGGCAGAATCAACCAATAAGAACCTAGTGAGGATCTTGAAGAAAACAGTTGTAGACAGTCATAGGAATTGGCATATTTCACTTCATAATGCCTTATGGGCCGATAGAGTAACACCCAAGGAAGTTATAGGGAACTCCCCATACATTTGGTATACGGGCAAGAAGCCATTCTCCCGAATGGATTATATCTTCCATCTCTTCAGCTTGCTAAGGGATATAGAGGAAAACCCTCATCGCTTATTCAACAAAGAATTGATACCCTCCTCATGCTGGCAAAAGAAAGGGAGAAAGAAAAATCAAAGTTCGTCGCTCATCAAAAGATAGTTAAAAGGTGGTTTGACAAGAATAAGGCCAAAGAGAAGAATTTTGAAGTAGGAGACTTAGTCCTGAAATGGGATAGAGTGAATGAACCGAAGGGAAAACATTCGAAGTTTCATAATCTATGGCTCGAACCTTTCCAGGTAGCTAAGAAACTTGGGGTAGGAACATATAGGTTGAAAAATATGAGGGGGGAACGTGATACCCTCACGACGAATGGTCAAGCCCTAAAACAATATTTTTGTTCCAAAAAAAAAGTCTGTGACCGTTTTTCATGTTATTCTATGTGTAGGTAGGATGATTGCAGAGTCCTTTATTTTTGTTTTTATTGTGTGGTATTTGTTTTGCAATAGATTTGTGTTCCACAAGGAATTGTTTGACCTTAATAAATACAGAGTGGAAAAATCTGTTCCTGACTCATGCTTACATGCAACACAAGAAACACTAGGCAAACTACGTTTTTCTTAAAAGAGTTATGTATCTAATCTTTGTGAATAAAAAACCTTGGCAAATGATGAAGTGTCCGCCTGGTGGTCTGGTAAAACCTAAAGGGAAAGATGGTAAGTTGGAAAGGACCACATGTACCACAATACATATCTAGGAAAAATTTCACCCTAACCATCTCATCTTGTAGATAACAGATGTCCTCCTCTCCCATTCTCTTAGGGCATCTCTGCCAAAAATAAATCAATTATATCAAATGAGCGTGAAGTAGGAGAGGGTATGTAGATAACTCTGTCAGGGCTATGGATTCTCGCTGGCAGCGGAGCAACACCACAGCAACTGAATGATGATAACTAAAAGGCATGGTGCCAGTGAATGTTTTACTCGACTCTGGTCAAAAGGGGGCATGGGTCATGGTCAAGAGGAACAAAGGTGGAATAAAGGGTGAAACTCCATAGGTGGGCCCGGATTCACGAACCGGGGGAATTTTAAACATAAGGATAGAAGAGAATCTGATAAAAGAAAAACCAGTTAGGTTCTTAACCAGCTTCTTCATCAACTAAGCCCGAGTAAGGAACAAATATTATGCTTTCGCTTAGTAAATCGTCATTTGTTGAGAAATCAAAACACCCTAAAAAGCCTTATGAAATTCTATCACTTTTTGGGTACCACTTGTTTTCTTTTACTATCTAAATTGAGTTCACTTTGGGGGATGGTTTATTTTGTTTTTTGTTTTCATGACTCTTATCAATCAAGTCTGGTTTGTTTGAACTGAAACCTTGTGTCTAAAATAACTTGACATCTGAACTAGGAATCTGCATTTAACATTGCGACTAACGTGCTTGTGTTCAGCGTCGGAAAAATTTAAGCAGGTAAAGTGGCCACATATTTACACTAATTTTCAATCGTCGATGCATCATCGACTTCAGTAGAAGGTGGAGTTGGTTTTTGTAATTTCTTCGCCACGAAAATTTAGGAGATAGCTGATCCCCATCGACGTCGGCAAAGTACAAGAGGGATAGACATTGACAAAATCCATAAAGAAACCACCAATAGCCGATGACCGATGTGCTTGTTCAGGGTCAGGGAAAGTCTAAAAAGATTAAAACAATTGATTTTTTATGCGTTAAAGAAACTTTTGATCCCCGATACACTTTCGGCATCGGGACTTTTTCGAGAGAGTCGATCCAGGAGCACTTGGGTAGGTTTATCGTCGATCATCGATCCTTGATACTTTTCGGTGTCAGTAAGATAGGATCGGGTTTTAGAATGTGTATCTTAAGAAAGTCATGATTCCAATTAACATGAGTAAATGAAGATGTCGGTCTCGAGTGCCATGTGCACGTAAGTGTTTCGTACGACCTAGTTTCGTCTCAAGTCGTATTAAGGATTCATGTGTCCTAGTAACACCTCCTAGTCAGCTTTTCTACGTCATCTTTGTACGGAAAGATCAATTGATGTCGAAGATTTTGAAAGAAGATATCAATGAAAAGTGTTTGAAGCAGAACCCCGACCCCCGACTCACTAGCTGGACTAGCAAAACGATGGGATGTTTTCGACACAAGATACGATCAGATTCTGACATTTAATAGACCAATTAATGATTCACCCCACATTTTTTGCTACCTCATGCGTTGATTGAACAACGACAATTTTAAATCACTAATAGGCCATGTTACAACCCGCGCCCATGCCATCAACCCACAATCAAATTTAATTTTAAAACGTCTTTGAAGATTTGATGGCGGATTTAATAGAATTACACTCATAACCTGAATTGAGTGGATGATGTGACAAGTTAAGTTCATCCCTATTAAATCTCTATAACGGTTTTGAACGATTTCATTATGTGCACAAATTCGAATTCCAGAGCATCCGAAGAAGAAAAGAAAGCATCTCGAGACTGTGTTGATTCTCAGATTATCAAGACCAGATTAAACAAGAAGAAGAGGTATGTATTCAAGTTTGTTAATTTGGCGGTAGTGATTTTCTCTATATACATATTATTTCTTGCACAGTCTCTAACTATTTTCTAAGTTGCGGGGAAAATTTCTCTGAGAAAGACAACCACCAGATGCTCTCCGAGAGCACCCAAGCTAAAGGAAGAAAAAATAGGTGAAGGTTCTTCTTATGGTACTGCGAGGCAGTTGGAGTACACTCCCAAGGCAGAGCCGGTCATAAAAACCTCAACAAAGAAATCCTTTGTCCAACCTCTGGTCTTTGGTGATACAGAAGCAAGCACTAGATCCAAAGTAATGGGCCCATAGTGGGGGGATGTTTTCAATAGAATCAGTCGGGAGGAGTACCCAGAGTATATCCCACATAGTGACCCAGATGTAAGGGCGCTCGATGACCAGGTGTTCCCAAATATATTACGGTCATATTTGCACGTGGTAGCCAGCAGAACCTTGGTTTTCCCATGCATGGAGTTTTTGAAGTGGATAATTGACCATATTGATGCACATAAATGATTAATCAACGATGAGAATGGCGGGTGTGTCGGATTTTCCTCCCCACAGAAGTTCAGAAGTACTACAAATGCAGAGACCCAGAGGAGCGGCTAAACACAAACTTCATGGTGAATTACTATGAATTCCACAACACCAGCCAGTTAATGGCCTCATGGTGGAAGGAGGAAAAAAAAATTACAAACCGGAGCAATGGATGGTATGGGACAGTAAACCTAAGAGAGCCATACATCTACTTGATGGCTCTCATCTGCTGACTGTATGGAGAGAAGGATTTCTCCAAGTTTTCGGAAGCATGGATGCCCTTGGTATGCATAGTGGTGATCTCAGGAAGCATCTTCAACTGGGGAGTTATAATTTCCAAGCAATTGAGCATCTGTGTACAATAGGCTCAGACACCGAAAGAAGGGTAAGTGCCTGCTTTCCACATGGCCTTGTACCTCCTCGATGTGATCTTTGCGAGAAATGTCTTCGTCAACATGAATTTAAGTTGGCATGTTGCGGAGCTCCCTGTTCACATTTATTTCAGAATACTATGGGAGAACAGGTACAAAAAATATTACGCACTTATTTGCGATGATTTCATCCCCCGTATTCATTTTATTATATTTAAACAGGAATGCCCGAGACTATCCACAACAACCAAGAAAATGGTAGCGAATGTATGTCACTGGTATTTAGATGAACACTTAACCTATATCAGGGTGTTAGGGGCTAGCAGAGTGCTACATCTACTACCCTCTCACATCCCAAACCATTTCATTGTGGGAGAAATCTGCTATCAGACTATCCTGCAGTGCTATAACGCCATGCTAGTAAAAGACAAGAAATGGGCTTTCATACCCTACGGTTTCCATGTGGGGTTTTATTTGGTAAAGTATATTGCTCAAGCCAAACAATAAGGGATGAGCCAACATGAATTTAGATTCTCGACAGGTTGATTCCGCAAGCATGACCCTAAAGGTTTTGTCCTCCAACATGCTTCACAGGTATCATCTTGTTGGCCATATGCGCATGACAAATTTGAGGATGAAATTTTCACAGAATGTGCTCAGGACTTGGAGGAGGTAGTATAGAGGATGTCCAACTCAAACATGACCAAGTTCAAAGCTATGAGCATGGAATAACATGTGGAGACAATAGATAAGTCAGATCAAGAGGCCCTCAGAGCCAATGAAGGAATTAGGGCAGCCGAGACTACAGAGGCACAAAGAAGAGGATTTATCTTGCTAGAAGGGGCACAAAGAACCATTGATTAGTTGCAGAATGACCCTGATCTTGTAGATATGTTGAGGATTCTCGTTGATGGACCAATTGAAAATAAAGGAGATTCATGTGGCTTATAGCCAATACAACTTGAAGAAATCACCGGGCCAGAAAACCCTAAAGTTCCATCACCGCAGATCATATCACCAGGGGGGATTTCAACCCAGATTGAGATTTCAAAGACACTAGGTAGGAAAATTGTACCAAACCCCTTGTTCAACTTAATAACCATATATGATGATGAGGAGAGTTCAGATATTTCCCTGGTGACTCTAGTGCATATTACAGAGGAAAGGGAGCCTAAGAGAGCATCTACCCCAGTTCATGTTAAGAACCTAAATTGATCTACAAATATAAGCACCATAAATACTGAATACAAAACAGATCCACAAAGCAAGATAGAAGAAACCACACTTTATTATTACCAAACCCTTGAGGTAGGGCAACACCATACAATAGATCATGTTATGGAAGGGATCCTCTCTTGTTCACTTGCCTCTTTGAGGGGGCATCCTCCTATTGAGCTACAGCTCACAATACAATAATTCTCTTCATGTCTCATTACATTGATTGAACCCCTTTATATAGTGCTACCATCACCTAATAACATTCTAGAGGAGGAATCTTCTAAGAAGTAGAACCTTCTAAGAAGTCATCTTGCATTTATTATATCTAGCTACCCATTTATTATATCTAACTACCATAGTGGGTATTATTTAATAATATAGTGGACATAGTCCACCTTACATTGAATGGCCTCCACTATTATCACTATGGGCCCTCACTACTACCTCTCTAGCTACCTAACATTCTATCCCCCTTAAGAAAGTGTTGTCCTCAATGCTTAATGTACAACCATATACTAGGGTCCCATGGATAATTGTGGAGCATAATGTTGAAGAAGACTGGAGAACCAAGGTCCCATGTAGAAAGGAAAGCCACCATGTTGAAGTATTCCAACCGCCATTGTAAGCCTGGGTCCCATGTCTAAGTGTTCATGTGAAATCCCCATGGAATATTTTGGAACCCAATAACCAACTCAAAATGATGCTCCAAAGACTGACACCTGTCATGTGGATCCAAATAAGAATATCCATCCACATAGTGGAAAAAGGTCGTAGCAGAACATGGAAGGAATAATACCATTGTATAATATGCGGGATGGACACTGGTAATAATCATTAGCTCCTGATTTGTCACATTGATGCTCTCTACAAAAGGTGGATTAGAGTCATCAAATAAAATATGAAAGTGGTTGTCATCTCAGAAATGACAACTATCCACCAATCATCAAAATCGGCCTCCAAATCATACCAAACATATATTTCTTCATTATATTCATCCCTTATGCCCACCATAAGAAATATCTCCTCCATTCTATCTAATGAATCTTGAATACTGCGAAAACTATCATTGAGTTCGTTTGTGCGGCCATCTACAAAGTCATCCAATTTGGTATCCAATGTGTCATACAATTGAGATTTGAATGCTTCAGGAATCTGTAGAATTTCTTTGAGGGTTTGAGAGGAAATATCCATATTATAACCCTATGAAATCTTTGTTCCTACAACCATCATGAAAAAACCCAAAAAATAGAACAATAAATTACCGCAGAAAATCGTGGTTTTTTTTTCCGGAAAAACCCTGAAAAACTATTGAATTTAAAATGCTCATAACTTTATTTCACGGACTCTGTTTCGAATAATTTGTTTTTTGAAATTGGGTATTTTTTCGAGAGGAATTCAAATACCCAATTTTTTTGACCAAATTATGCTCCAAAATGTTCATATATGAACCTGAAGTGTGCTGCCCTTTTTTCCTTCCCTAGAAAAATTCTTCCCTTCTTTGGCCAAGGAAAGTGCTCTGATACCACTTGTTAAGAACTTGAATTGATCTACAAATATAATCACTACAAATACCGAATAGACAATAGATCCACAAAGCAAGATAGAAGAAACCACACTTTATTATTACCAAACCCTTGAGGTAGGGAAACACCATACAATGGATCATGTTACGGAAGGGATCCTCTCATGTTCACTTGCCTCTTCGAGGGGGCATCCTCCTATTGAGATACAGCTCACAATACAATACTTCTCTTCATGTCTCATTATAATGCTTGAACCCCTTTATATAGTGCTACCATCACCTAAGAACATTCTAGAGGAGGAATCTTCTAAGAAGTAGAACCTTCTAAGAAGTCCTCTTACATTTATTATATCTAGCGACCCATTTATTATATATAACTACCAAAGTGGGCCTTATTTAATAATATAGTGGACCTAGTCCACCTTACATTGAATGGCCTCCACTATTATCACGATGGGCCCTATGGGCCCCCACTACTACCTCTCTAGCTACCTAACAATTCTCAATGCTTCAATTCAAAACCTTCCACAGAGCGACCATGAGGTCAAAAGTGTCTTGGACACTGAGCTGCTTGACTTTTTGGGAACCCCAATAGATATCTTGAAAGATGAGCTAGGATCGGGTGGCCAGAAAGAGGAAATTACACAGCTCGTCAATTCGATAGTCGATTACCAAGTAAGTACCAAACCTACCCATGGTTCTTTGGTTTTGGTCGATACCTCACCAGTCGATGAGCAAAAAATGGAGGTCGATCCATCGAGATATATGGAATAATTTCAAGAACCCATCCTAGAATAGGTACACACAGCCGAAAGCCTAGGAAATACTCTAACCTGGGGAGAAAAAAAAATCCCCCAACCTGTTGATGAGGTCATCGACATACAAGTGATCGCCTATGATAGGAAGAGAAAAACCATCATGAAGAGAACCACTAAGAAGAGGAGGATTGTGTTGGATAGCTCTATTCTCATCACTACAGAGGACAAGTTGTTGAGCACATAACACGCCAAGATGTCTGAGCTTATTGGTGCAGGGATGGCTATCATAGTTGCCACATTGGATAGAGCAAGAAGGGATGAAAAGGAGTTGGACATTGCACCTAAGGAGTTGGAGCATCCACGCCATTTGGAAAAATACTATCAGGACTCCACACAAGCCACAGTGTTTTTTAGAAGTGAGTTCCAATATGCCTATGCCAAATTCATGAATGAATGACACCTTTTCACTGCAAGTATAAATGATTTCCAAGAAGACACCTTGATAGCACTAGCGACCTGCAAGGATGTGGAAAGGTGGTATGAGAAGGCTCACCAAGCAGTAGAAAGGATCGATTAAATCAGTGCAATTCAAAAGGGTCGAAACATCGAAGAGCACAACATTCGGGTGTTGAGGGAAAACAACATATATCGGATCAGGAAAGTGGCCAAATACTGGGTAAAAATGGCCTAGGAACCTCAGCAGGAGATTCAGGAGAAGTCAGTCGATTGCGAAAAGAGATGGGAAAATATTAAACGGGAGATGAAATACATCGACGTCCTAGAATTCGGCTCACCCAAGGAATTTTTCGACCTGCATGACATAGTCAAGCAACATGCAGAACAAGACTCAGCATGGACAACAGAGATAAAAAAGGTGGTGAGCATGGCGCCAGGTCAAGTACAGAAGTTCATGGAGCGTCTGATTAAGGCTCGAGCAGTTTTGCAGTGGTTAAGTGTTAAAATAGTCAAGTACAGAGCACAAGAAGTAGAAGTGAAATAAAAAAATTTAGCCCCGATGGACCAGCACAGGTTCCCGTATGCCAACACATGTAAGGAACTCTTCATCAAGTGGTCGGAGTATGAGAAGAGTCATGCACTTCAGTAAAACTATTTGATGATTCTTAGAAGACAGAGAGATGAAAGTGCCATGTGGCGATATTTTTTTTGTACTTACCTTGCACTTGTAATAGTTATTTTTAGTTAATGATTCATTATAAATAAGGATATTAAGCTTTTAGCAAGGGTCGATGGTTTTGGAAAAGACCCTCATTTTTGGAATTGTAAATAACTATTTATGAAATACCTTAATTGAGAATTCTTGTTTAGTACCGGAGACGAATTTTTGTTTTTCATCAAAGGCGTTGTGATTGGATTGAGGAGGAATTACTTCCAACTTTATTTCATTAATGGATGTTGTAACGAGTAAGAGTTTATGAATCTATTGATAAGTTAGATGTTTCAGTATTTTTTGTAGTTCTTGTCTCTAATGATGAAATTAAATCATTTTGTTAATTTGTGATTGATGTTAGATCTAAGGAAACTATTTTTCTTGCCATCATTTTATTGCACGTGTGTTTTCTTTCGATAATTGTATCTCAGTCAATAATTGAAATACCAGCAAGTTAATGTATTAGTACTAGGCTTGTCACATGTGTGAATATCTTTGTTTACATGTTTGAGCACAAGGGTTATCCCAAGCTCAAACTTCTTCGGTAGTTAAGAACCCCCCTTTTACCAACTGGTTTATACTAGCACACATATTTTAATCGAACCTATCTTATAAAAGAAAAGACAAAAAGAGAACGTTTAAACTGAAGGAGGAAATTTTATAAGAAGATACCATGTCAATCACTACATAAATCCCATCGATAAATTGGCCTGATCAAAAGATCTTGAGAACCATTCCACCATTAAATGATTTAGAGTCTAATTGCGCCTCTGTGGCGGGTTTGGTTCCTGTTGTTAAGTTAAAGGGATTTAGGACCCCTCAACAGGAGGAAAGAGAAGCTTTGTAAACCAATCCTCGAGGAGTAGGTCTGAAATGGGGGCCTTAATCAACCATCTTCGTCGTCTCTGTCATCTCCACTCATGAATATGATCGGATATGTGGCTGCAAGAGGATTTCCGGAAAGCCATGGAAAGAGAATTAAAGTCAGCAAAGGAGTTACGCGATAATTCAATGTACTATTTTGTTGCCGCACCTATAAGTGTTCTCTAAAAAATTCTAAGATGAATGGAATCGTCTATCAAAGAGTTGGAAGAACACCATAAATGGAAATTCATAACATGATTGTTAGGATATTCCCTAGGTTTTTCATCGAATTTTGAAATGTCGGATGGTAATTTGGTAGGGATGGCGGTCCAAAATGGGGCATGCAGGATGGGATCATTTATTAAATTTGACAGATCTGGAAGATCTAACGTAGACAAGAACGGTAACTATCAGTTATGTTTTTGATATCCGTGATAACTTTTTGCATGGGAACACCAGTAGGACCATATCCAGGTTTTGACGAGATGACAAAACTATATGGTCCTCCCATATAAGATGGTTGTTTGGGTTTTCCACCCATGTAAGGTGGTTGTCATGTTTGTCCACCCATGTATTATAATGGAGCGGATGGACCTCCTACATACTAAAATTGACTTGATGGTCCCCCGATGTGATGTGGTGGAAGGGACCATTGCATCTAAATTGTGGGGTTGACAGATTGATACGGTGTAGTTCCTTGTGGAGGAATGCCCGCCAGATTGGGTTGAGCCCACAAAGGATTCGCAACTCCTGGATATTGATGTCCAGGATAGAGGCCAGTGGTAGTAGGGATAGAAGGACTTGCAGGAGTGGCTTTCCCCTAGGATTTTTTATGTCGCAACCATGTAGGTTTCCCCCCAATAAAAATTTATTCTGCAACTGAAGGTTTCTCCCCAGCTGAAGGTTGACCTAAAATTCAAGATTGAGATCCAATGTAGGGTGTACTAATATGAGATGTATGATATGGAGGTGGACTAGCTTGTGTTATTGTGGTTGTGTGAATTACTTTATTTCGAACCATTTGACCGATGTAAAAACCAAGTAAAGCACTTGGTGTGTCCATGTGTGGAAATAGTGAAGCAGGAATATTACCAGACTCATGTGCGAAAGGAGATGAATGCACAAGTGGTTGAGTCAGGGTTACCAAGGTCAATGAGATTTTCGGTAAGGATGAAACACCAACAGTATCAACTACATGATTTGTGTAAAAAGATGAATTCTCAAGTCCTTCAAGAAAACCAAATGAGGATGGGTTCTTGCCAAAAGATGGTGTAGTGGTGGAACTGGACGATAATCCATAAGAAGAATCAAAATCAATGTATCTCATGGATGGTAGATCAAAGAGTGGTTGGCCAAGTGGATCAGTAAGTGAAATATTCAAAAAATATGCAAATATTTCCACGACGGTTGGGATCGGTTCTTCGACGTGATGGTGACTCCCAGGAACAATGCCCCAAGTTTCAGAAGTGTGATCTGCGATCATATCTTCATAAAAAAATATTATGTTGAGGTTCATGAGTGTCAGGTTCCATTTTGTGAAATATTCAATACTAAGGCTGACTACGAAAGTCAAATAAACACAATCCTATAAAAACTAAATGCAATCAACCAAGCAACAGTAGGCTCAAGGATATTTTGAAGACGATATACCAAGGCACTAGTGAAGAACTAAAAGCAGGTACCCCAACCTTCACATAACAACCCTTCTCAGTGAAATCAACCCTCTCTTTCACGTGATCACCCTCTAAGGGTACTGAGAGCGTGATAGACGTCTTCC
Source organism: Picea sitchensis (assembly GCA_010110895.2). Classification (NCBI taxonomy): domain Eukaryota; kingdom Viridiplantae; phylum Streptophyta; class Pinopsida; order Pinales; family Pinaceae; genus Picea; species Picea sitchensis. The sequence goes on along the minus strand of SNQJ01S0020336.1, from coordinate 189,566 downwards.
CTAGGTACCATGGGAATCCCCCCATAGTCACCTATATAGGTACCTAGGAAATGGCACTAAGGTTACCACCTCATAGTCTACCTCTAGGAAGGTATAGTCGACAGTTGGGACTGAACGTATGGGCAGGATATCAAAGTCAAAATCTCTTCAAGAGAACTGAAGAAAATTGCACCGGTAGGACTCTAGAGGACCTCGAACGGATTCAGAGTTCACTAAGAACCGAGACCAGATAAAACCAATGGTTTGTGAAGAACAACCCCCAATATACGATATGTTCTCTATGATTGGTTAAGCTTTGGAGGGGTAATATTCATTGCTCTCCCACATGAAACCTCATGTTTAACCCCTGTGTGAGAGGAGGTTCCTAGTTATGCTTATATAAAAGTTGGAATTATACACTATTTAGTGCTCTACAAGTTGTTTAGTAATATTGGACAATTTACTCACTTTCCCTAGTCCAAATACCTTAATCCTATGCTATTGTTCGTGTGTTAAAACCAAAAAATGTTCTAGTTGATTTTATTAGCATGTGGTTTATTTTAAATGGCTTTTAACTCAAAGGGTTAACGAAGATGAAATGATGATGTGAGAGAGACTCAACTCCAAAAGAATGCAAAAGAATGGTATGTAGTTATTTCTTTCAATGAATTCTATATATGGGAAGGAGAAGAGTTATATTCTTCTTAACAAAAGAAAACACTCAAAATGATGCACATTTAAATTTTTGGGATCAATACAATGCCAAAATACAAAGAAAATGTTTCTGAAAACCGAAATTCACATGCAAAACTATCTCTTTTTCCAAACATAAACTAAAAGAAACTTCCTAATGAATGCAAAATTTCTTCGTTGAGATATATGCTTGATACATAGAAATATGAATCAAAAAATCAATCAAACAAAGCGCACTCAAAGTGATGAGAACTTAAAGAGAACAAGTAGGGTATAACCTCTTCAATCAAGAACTCAAACATGCAAAATATAAAGAATACAAACACTCACTAAGAACCTCAAGCAATGAGCAGCAAGAAATTGAAATCAAGTTGGGTTGTGGTAAGCATAAGAGTTCTAATCATCCAGAAAGGCCAGTTGTTTCAATGAAGACAAGAAGGATCAATACCAATCAACCTTTGCAAACCCCAGTTGATGAACAATCCTACACAGCCAAGCAATCTGAAATATTTGCGAGATGAAGATCAGACAAATTCAAAGGTAGAAAGAACCAAGGGATCATGTTAACCCTAGGGGATCACAACTAGGAGAAGATTTGAAAACTCAAGGGAGAAACATAAATGAATGATAAATGTAAAAATCTCAGCAAAACAAATTCAAATATAATCAATGGTTTCTGAGCAAAAATCCCCTCATAATCAGACTAAAAAAAGCAAGCAGAAAGGAGGCAAAAAGGCCAAAACAGGGGGAATGGCACCCTTGTTCTTAATCAGACCGAGCTTTGTATTTCTCCACCTTTCCTTCTGCATTAAAATTCTTCTTAAACAACCATTTTCTACCAAAATATTTTCTTCTAGCTGGCAACTCAATTATATCCCATGCCTCATTCTTATCCAAGGCATCCATTTCTTCAACCATGGCCTTCTTCCATAGTTTATTATCCTCTGAATTCACTGCTTCCTTGACAGTTCTGGGATCATCATCAGTAATAGATAAAGAAAAATTAGAATGAAAATCAGGTGGACTATACCTTTATGGTTTCCTTCTTTCCCTCACTGATCTCCTCAATATTGGGGTATGAGATTCTTCTTCTTCTGCTTCATCTTCTTCAGATGATTCAGATTTTGCATCATCCAACTCAAACTCTATTTTCTCAGGTTCTTCTTGCCTTGGTTGGAATTCCTGTTTGGAAACATATTTTTCCTCTCTAAACACAACATCCTGAATGTAAACAGTCTTCTTAGTTTCCGGGTTCCAAAGCCTGTAACCTTTCACACCATCTTTATAACCAATAAAGATACACTTTTCATCTTTTGTATTCAACTTACTTATATTTTCCTTTGGAACATGTACATAAGAATCACAACCAAACACTCTAAGATGTTCAAGAGAGGGTTTATTTCCAGTCCATACATCATGTGGAGTTTTATCATCCAGCATTGATGAGGGTGATCGATTGACCAGGTAACATGTTGTACCCATTGCCTCTGCCCAGAATTCTTGTCCTAACTCGGCACCCCTGCGCATGTCCCTTGATTTTTCCATCAATGTCTTGTTCATCCTTTCTACAACTCCATTCTGTTGAGGTGTGTATGGAGTAGTATTCTTCCTTGCTATACCACACTTCTTACAGAATTCTTCGAATTCATTTCCGCAGAATTATCCACCATTATCTGTCCTCAATACCTTTATTTTCTTCTCT
>SNQJ01S0020336.1:138511-187182 GCA_010110895.2 Picea sitchensis | reverse complement strand
ACCTTTACCGTGTAGTGTTCGAAGGCCCTTTTCTCCAATATGCCCCAGTCTTTGATGCCACAACATGGTCTTCTTTCCAGGGACAATATTGGTCTTGTATTCTTTATTTTTCTGCTCAGGGACAACAGAACTATTACACCCATTAGTATAAGTTATTCCCAAGAACTTTTATAGAGTTCCACACCGAACTCCCCTCATCAACACCATTTCTCCTCATACCATCTTGCAAGTGCCCTTTCCCAATACAGTATCCAGTCCTGCATCATCCAACTTGCTTATAGATATTAGGCTCCTGGCTAGTTTTGGAATGTGTAGAACCCCAGGGAGAGTTATAATCCTTCCATATTTTAGAAACAACTTAACCCTTCCATGTCCCATGATTTTGGTTGTCGAGTCATCTCCTAGGAATACATCACCACCATCGTATTTTTCATATTCACAGAACCACTCCCTATGAGGAGTCATATGGTATGACGCACCTGAGTCGATCAACCATACATCACGGTCTACATGTGCACCTATAGATTCTAGGTAAACATCATCTCCTTCTTCAGTGGAGGTTTTCTCCTTTGTGGAAGAGGTATTATCAGATCCCTTTGGATTATTAACCTTCTTAGACTTGCAATATTTCTTATAATTCCATCTTTTGCCACACTTCCAAAATTTCCTCAAATATTTTGCTGGAGACTTAGATCTACCTATAGATTTAGATCCCCCCCCCTGAAGACTTACCAGGATTCATGTCTTGGGTATGACCTCTTACAAATAAAGCATATGTGCTATGACCATCCATGCTTTTCCACCTCATCTCTTCAGATAACAAAGATGCAACTACATCCTCATAATTCAATTTATATTGAGTGGTACTACCAATTTATACAACCAGATTATCCCAAGAGTCTGAAAAAGAAAATAACAAAGTAATACACTTATCTTCTTCTGCAATTGTAATATTAACAAAGACAAGTTGAATTACTAGAGTATTAAAGGCATTTAGATGTTCTTTCACAGAATCTCCATCTTCCATCCTAATATGATACAATTTCTTTCAAAGAAACAACTTGTTTACTAGGGACTTTGATTGATACAAATTCCCTAACTTATCGCATAGTTCCTTGGTTGTAGATTCTCCCGAGACATTCAACAAAACCGAATCTACCAGGTAGAGTCGAATAGTGCTCCTTGCTCTTGTGTCCAACTTCTCCCAATCTTCCTTCGACATACCAATAGGTGGTGTACCAGTAGTTTGTGTACTAGTAGGTTGTGTACCAGTAGTTTGTGTACTAGTAGGTTGTGTACCAGTCGTTTGTGTGCCAGTAGGCTGCGTACCAGTAGGTTGTGTACCAGGATCCACAGTGATCCATTGTTCTTTGTCTACAAGAAGATCCTCCATCTTGAGCTTCCATAGCTCAATTTTTTTACCATTGAACTTCTCTATCTCGATTCGAGAATATCTCGCCATTCCTCTTTCTACACTCGAATCACCACTACAAAATCTCCCACTAAACCTAGGTTTATCATAGACCCAAGATAAACTTAATCTATCAAGACCGAGCCAAACCCTCAAAAACAAAGGCATCCCTCTGAAGCCAAAAACAAGCTCTGATACCACATGTAAGTTTTAAACCTATGAAGTAAATCAATGCATACAGATTCTTAAGCAAAACAAAAATTAATCAATGGTTCATACACATAGTACACAGAGATTTACGCTGGAATCCCTTAACCGGGAGAAAACCATCCTTCCTTGGTGCCACACCTTTCAACTCTTCATTGTATTAATTTCACCATACAATACATACAATGTTTTAGGTATTTTGTAGCTACCAAAACCATAATCCTTTAATCCGGGATTAATTTAGAAAACCGCTAAAAATATCAAAATACATTAAAATAGAAAAATCGACCAAAAAAAAATTCGAGGCGTTGCCCCAAACACTACGTGTAACCAGGGGGGGGCATACCTGGCCCCCCTGGGACCCCCCTAGGAAAGCGCACGACGCACACGACACAAAAGCCAAAGGAAGTTGGGATCGTCAAACGCAGTTGTCAAATCTAACGCGCCCACACACACACATGAAAATAATATAACACATACCCAACAGGCACCAGTCATCTAATGGCACCCTCTGGGGGAACCTGTTAGGTAAATGGCGCCCTAGTTTGAACTACAGGGGAGTTCCACCCTTATGAAAAGTTTATAAAAAATTTCAAAAAGGAGAAAAAATCAGAAAACACAATAAATGACTATGTGATATCTTCAATGAAGAAGAGATAAGGGGAAATAGATCAGAATCAAGCAGCAAACAAGATCTAAGGATAGGAAAATGCTTTAGATGATCCAAGGAAATACTAGTCAAAGTCCTTCCCCAGTGGAGTCACCAATTTCTATTACGAAATATTTCCCATGCGAACAGGTAAAATCTCCCTTGGATTATAGAGCCTTAAGACTAAGACAAAAAAACTACAAATGGACACTAACATCCCTTTGAATTCATTTTAACCAATCGGAAAGAGAGAGGGAGAAAGGGTCTGGTGCACCTTGTTTCAAATTTTTCCTCGTTGCTTCCAACTCGATCTTGATCTCCAAACTCCCTGGCACAACTTGATACCTATAACCTACAATAGGTAGCAAAGAGAAACAAACATCTCCTACTCTAGTGGATTAGGTAAATCAAATTCATCTACAAAGATCAAAGGAACAATAGACAATAACATGCAAGAATAAACAAGCTTGAAGGAAATAGGCCAAGTATATTAAAATGAGAACCCAAAGAGAGTACTTACAAACCATGATTGATGTAGTTGTAATATCCTCCCCAAGCTCCCCTCATCCAGCCCTTGCACAACTCTACCAAGATCATAAGTTTGATATTTGAAAGCTTCCTCCTTTCACCTTGGAAAGCCCTCAATATATACGCTTGAGAGGTACAAAAACCATGATAAAATGAGGGGTATGGTTGAGGATATGGTTACTTAGGGCTTGGATCAGATCCTAAATTTAATCCCAAGCATGAGTGTTGAACACAACTAACCCCATATTAAAGAGTTAGCCCATAGATAAAGGTGGAGGGGATCCCCCTCTCTTATCAACAAGAATGGCACTCCCCCTTAGTGAGAGACGTGGTGCTACCCTAGTAATGGTGCTCCCCTATAGTGGTAGAGGGAGTGCCATGTGTGTGCCCTCAGTATGGACAGGTGGGGCGCCACCCTTCATAAATGCTAAAAAATGGGTCGAATAAAAAGTGTGTTTTGATCTAGAAATGATGGTTTTCCTCCTCCCATATGACTTAGGGGTCATGAACAACTGTTTTAATGGTTTCAATGGGTGGAGACACCTCACAAAGTGAATGTGACACTTGGGAAGGTGCATGTGACACTTGCAACAGTGAATGCAACACTTACCGAGGTGCATATGTCACTTTGCGACACTTGTGACAGTTAGGGTGTGAAACGAAAATGTGGAATTTTGATGTGTAAAAATGACCTAACTCATCCTGCGTGAATGTCCAGACTTGTCTAATATTCCTAATTATTATTTTTTTTATGCATAATCTACCTAAGTCTTATTCTACTCGGCCGTAATTCCTATTTATTGTGCACTCCCATCCCACATAAGGTATGTTCACACAATGAATCCAACCCTAGTGGGCCATGATGCTTCTTAAGTCAAATTATATTCATCATCCCCAGCCATGGATTTTCATTAGGTTTTGTTTATTTTATCGTTCCAACCAAATTAGTGTACCAACCTTGGAATGATTCCAAATTCTACGTGTGCATCTTATCCAATGGTTTGGAGTTTTCCAACGACATATGGTGCATGTAGGAAACTTTTTGTGTAGTTTTTTTGGGTATCCTATGAACCCATTGTGTGCTAGTAATATCCTTGGCTATCTAGTGCCTCTCATAGAAACAAATATGTTCTTAGGGATCTTCAGTACCCTTGTACCAGTTCATCAATTAAAATTTGGTTGAGGATTGGAACCTTACTTTTATATACTCTACCACATGTGCCCATTCCTCTAGATATGGCCTGAATTATTTGTCTCTCAAGCACCGAGTCTTCTATTTGTGCTAGGAATGTGTCTACCAGGCCTGTCATGTCAAACCTCGGTAGGTCACACAACTATGATCTAATCAAGCACATTTCTTTTGTGATTCGTGTGCATCTTCGGGTTGATACCTCATACAACTTATTTTGACATCTCTTCCTAGCATCCTTTGAATTTGTGTCATAGGAGAAAACACTTATTCTTCTTAGTTCACCATCAACTATCACATTCACATAGTCTTCCTTACATCATGTAATGTTGTATATGATATCTATGAATCCTCATTCACGAGCTCATTATACATGTAACCATCATTTGGATCCAGTGGCACAATAAATCATAAGGTGTATGTCATCGCTTTAGGTTTGGTGCAACAGTATTATCGAATGCCAAGTCAATGCAAGGTAGAGTTGAATAGGGGTCTAAGTCATCAATAATATCAATCACCTCGAATTTTACTTTGGTATTCACCCCTATTCACTTCCACTTGATGTAGCTTACCAATAGGATAAATTATGTATTGTTTGGCAAGCTCGTGTTGAATAGGGGACCACACCAAGTTTGTTTTACCCATAAAATCCTAATATTTCTTCAGCAAGATGTTCACATCAAATCCCAAGTCCAACATGACACTATCCATCTTGTAGCTTCCTAGCTCAACGGTCATCTTGAATTCTCTCCCCATGTGCTTCCTCCTACTCACATGGTGCACATCCCATTCTAGTAACCAAGTGGAAATAGACATAGCGGTCTCCCTTTCTTCCATACATCTTGTTAACATATGGGTCAATTTATTTGTAGTTATAGGGTCAGCCAATATATTAAGACAACAACTCAAGAAGCCACTTACTTGTTTTTTTATTTATCCTTGGCGTAAGTGTTGCATTGTGTTTCTTCTTGCGTCATGCATCGCAACTCTTCGAGCATGCATTCTTATTTTAGTGCCTTTTGTGTTGCATGTTGTACTTATTTGCACATGTGGGCCTCTTCCAATGCCCTCTGTGCTATGCGTTGTAATTCTTCACATGCATGAGATTCTTCCAAAGCCCTCTGCATTATGGGTTTCAATTCTTTGTGTGTATTTTCCTTTTCCACAACCCTCTATGCATCATGCAGGAATATTTTTTGTTGTATGGTGTCAAACTTAGGAGGTATTTTCACTGTGTCTCTAATCTTTCCTTCTAAATTCTAACTTGAACTTTCTCTTCGTACTGAGTCGACTTCTATACAAATGCCTCCTTAGGTTACCACCAATACCCACCAATACATCCACTTCTTCTTTTGACTTTCGACCCTCGCGCGACTCAGATGTCACCATATTGCAGTGTCCCTTCTTTTCTTCCTACTTGGACAATATCTCTGAGAAATCCTCCATTAAATCGTCCACACTTTGGAAATATCCATAGAGTGCATGTGGTTTGGTGAAGAATCGTGACAAGTGGCCTATCTCACCAAAATTAAAGCATGTAGGTGTTATTCCTCCACCACTCCCATATCCTCTTCCTCTTCCTCTTCCATATCCTCCTTGCTCATCTCCTTGGTAACCTCCTCTATCAAAGCCTCCACAATCTCCACCCTTTTTCTCTTCTTGGACCCAAAAATCATTTGTAGTGTGCTCTTTCATTAATTGCAGTGACCTGTAGTTGTTCACATCATGCTTCATGGATTTACAAAATTCAAAAAATGGAGTGTGTGGTTTTTTTATACTTCTACAACGTTGGATAATGGGTAGGTATATGACCCCATTTTCTACAGATCTCACACCACTTAGTTTGTGGTCTTGTTGGAAATGGATTCGGCACCCCCATCATTGTGTAATTTCCTAGTGTAGGACACTTGTTCCTATGGTGACCTTTAGTAGCACACATAGTACACCAAATATTATCATGCATCACCTCATCCTTCTCCATATCTTGTAGTTGCATGGTGATCCAAGAGGATCCTCAGGTCTAGAAAATGCTCAAAAATGAAAGTTATCATAATCAGATGATCCCAATTCCATTGTGTCTAGCTCGTCGTACTGATTCTGAACATATATTTACTTCCTCAAATGGACACAGTATGCGAGAGTTATCGCACTCTGATCGATTTCTCAAACAGGCAAACAGTCAATAGGAAAAAAGTAGGTTGGTGGATTATATATCTAGCCTCTAAATAGTAGGTTGCTGGATTGATATGTCTAATAAAGTCTGGTACTTAGAACTGAAATGGCTCCCTAACCACAATGGGTTGTAACAACATTTCATCTCACACAAATGACCATACCACACACTAATAGACATCACACTACCTCGCATACTCGACAACATCCACAAACAAAGTTTTCCATCAAATCCCTACGCGCAATACCTTTCACATAGTAACCATCCTACCATAGTGTCCCCCACTACATCCATCACAAGTCTCCCATAATACTACCTATCATTCACAACACACATGTGCGTAGAATCACATCGATCACGAAATTATAAAAATGTTGGAAAATCAACTAATAATTTGCTACACACACTACTAACTACCCACATTGTCATCAATCATAGTCTTGTAGCATTGATCCAAAGATAAGGAATTTAGTTATCTCCGTGAAGAAGTCATGCACTATTTCCATGTGAAAGAGATCAACATCAGGCTATTCATCAACTATCCTAGCAGTTTCCCTATTATGGATCCAAGAGAGACGATTGGGCCCCATGTTTTTATTACCTGGCTTAACCATGACCTCAAAAGAAAATTCATGTAATAATAGTAACTAATGAAAATCTAACCTTCCAATATGAGCTTATTGACCACATATTTCAACATATAGATGTTTCTGAAAATATTATAGGGTGATGTAATAGTAATGTCAAAAAATTTGTAGTGCATACACCATAACCAATCCTTCACATTCCATCATGGTGTAATTATTTTCAACGATTGACAATTTTCTACGGGAAAAATAGACAAGTTGATCTAGTGTGCCTTCCTCAAGATGAGCTAGAACATTTCTTGAGGCTATGCTAGATGCATCCAGGTGCACATGAAAATTATTACTCCAAACCAAAAAAACAAGAATCGGGGTGGTCACCATTCTTTGTTCTAATTCATAAAACCCTACCTCACAAGCTTTTGTCAAAACAAACAAGACTCCTTTCCATAGAAGCTATTGCATATACATTGTTAGTTTTTCATAACCCTCAATAAATATATCGTAGTACCCTATATGTCTGAATGTAAACTGCAGTCCAAATACATTCTCGAGTGCTAGAAATTTTACAGTCATCAAAATCTTGTCTAGGTCAACCAACAATTACTCCTTGCATGCAATATGACCCAATAGAACATCGAACAATGTATAGAAGATGCACTTTTTAATATTCATTGGAAACTTCATCTATTGACACCTATCCGAAATTAACCTAAGATTCACAATGTGATCCTTTAGTAAACTATTAACTATTGAATTGTCCTACCTCCAAAATATTATGAATATATTCTCATAATGCAACAATAACCACTCTAAAAAATATGACTAGCACAATATTCAATTCAAAGGGAATTATGTTGTAGGCATATGACTCCTATTATATAGAAAATTTGGTCTTTTACTTATCTTCCTCTGCTAGGTGGATCTGATGATAGCCCAAAAATTCATTCATAAAAGAGCAGGACTCATTCCCTACAACCTTCTCCAAATTTCCATCACTAAATGAGGACAAAAAAGGGTGATGTATGTAAGCCGCATTGAGTCTATGAAAGTCTATGAAACATGGATCTCGCCTATTTCCTTTCCCTATATCATGAATAGAGTGTTATAGTTATATTCCACTACTGGAGATCGACTCGTCATCCAACATTTTTTCAATTTCCTACTTCACCTATCCTTTATATTGTGGGTTCATTCTATACGACCTTTTCTTAATCAATTTAGGCATATGGATTCAAGTTCTCCAACCATGTCCTTCATTTCTATGAAATTGCATGGAAAAACATCAACATATTCATATAGCAGAGGTACAGTGTATGTGACTATATGTTCATCCCAATGACTGCAATCATTGTGAATTTTAGCTCTTCCTCGGTCCTAATGTTAACTTGCTTCATCCACAGTGGCTCATGGTGATACATCAGATGGTTAGTATACCTTATATCTTGGACTATGTAATGACCCTTTATTTTATTGAACTGTAGATGTTGAAGTTCCCCTGCAAGGTCTACATCTGTGGGGTCTACATATAAGGGGAATAAGTCCCCCTCGATATATCCTATAGTCAAACACTGTGGGTGGTCCATCTATGGGAAAAACTGAATGAATTGAATTATCTTTGCAAATGGTTTATCCTTCCCACTGAATTAAAAAGTGTCACTGAACATTTCCCATAGTTCCAGGTAGTTACTTGTCTACAACTACAATTCTGCCTACATGTACCAATTCTTCAACAGTGGCTCTAAGGTGCGCATAAATTTATGCACCCATTGTTGAATTGGAACACTATATGTCATCTAGTATGCCTCATACATGTCCACATGTTTGATTAGGTTAAAACTTCAACCAAACCACAAAGCTAGGTCGTTAGGGCTGGGATTGGTGTTCACTAGTGGGTCCTCAATGTCCACCAAGAAATTGTTCTACATTACCTCTATCATGTCCTTCTAAGAATGCAACATACTCTTGTGTGTTACCCACCATATTATGGGGGTCTCTACTAAAGTGGGATCCAACATTGTAATCCTCTGCTTTGGCATTATTTATTCCTCCACTTGTTCTACAAATTATATCATGTTAGGCATACCATCAAACTTCAATGTGTATTTTATCTCGACTCCAATCCATTGCATGCTCACAACACTATGCACCACTATGTTGATTAGCTCATGGTCACCATTATGTCACCAAGTAAAGGTAACTTTCAAGTCTGTTGCACAAGAGCACACACCACACCAATTTAACTCTTTTGCACCTATTGGATTTATGTAATCCTCCCAATGCCCAGTGGTAAAATTTTATAATTGATCCAAGGCACCTTCATCCAACACTTCCTCAATTGATTAAAAAAAATATTTTCCCAACATTGGATCCAAACTCTAACTAAATCTACAACCCTCCTCAATGACATATGTCATTATTTCATATTTAGAATAACATTATTGTTAAATTCTGAATCAATCCCCTAACAATGCAAGGTAGGGATCCTTATCATATAATGTCTTAATGACTTCAAAATATTAATAAATTTTAACATTGATTAGATCAACCTCCATCTATTCCAACCAACCAATTGGAACCATACATGATTGGTGGACAACTTTAGTTGGATAGGGGAGTAGGCCTAGTTCAATCATCCAATGAACTCCAGGATTTCTTTGGCAATATGTTCATGTTTGATCCTAGATCAAGCATGACCTTTTGAACCTCATATCCCCCAATTAAAACATTCAAACTAAATTATTTTCTTGAATATTTCCTCCACACATTGTGCAGGGGTCAATCCGAAGATTTTGCAGGAGATCCCTACAACTGCACAAGACTTGTTGTGATTTGGTCATCTTTCAATATTTGCAAGAACATTTTCAGCCATCCCTAGACTTATTCATTGGTTAATTGCATTGGTGTTATTAGACATATACTAAGTTGTCACACTACAAATAATGGTATTTCCATGTCTGTAGAGCTGACATTGCATGCATGAACAACTTCCCACATCACCTCTACTGCATCGCACAAATAACCTTTCTATTGAGCCACATCAAACATTGACGCCTTCTATGGAATCCATTGGATATTTTCTTTATGTGTGGCTCCCATATCTACTCCTACCTTGACCCTGCACCGATTGATGATATTTATGCATGTTTATGCAGGACCCACCATATCATTGTTATCAAAAAAATCGGTAAGTGCGGACACAAACTAATATCCCTAACTTCCACGGGAAGCTAGAAAAAAACAAGATAGAATACAAACTTCACCTTACACTTCAATGTCATATAAACTAGTTCAGAGAGGGACAAGTGACATACCTTTTAAATGACACTTGATCCTCGCTAGTGTCATCCTTGTCGCTCCATCTTTGGATTTTCGGGATGACGAACCTGTTTAAGAAGCACAAACCAACAAACAGAGAGAACAGTGTCATCCTTGTCGCCCCATCTTTGGATTTTCGATGACGAACCTGCTTAAGAAGCACAAACCAACAAAATGAGAACAAATATATATATATATATATATATATATATATATATATATATATATATATTCCAATGAATTGTATGTATAAGATCGAGTTATACAATAAAAGTCAAGACACCTTTATAGGGAAGAAATGTATTGATGCATTATATTAAAATGGAAACTGAAGAATACAACCCATGCCTTGATGTTGCAAGGTCCCTTTCAATGGATCGTTTCTCCAACACACACACATTTTCTCCAATGCCTTTGATGAAGAAGATCCACCATCTGACTTAGAGAGCTAAAGCAAAGCTATCTCAAGTATAATCTATAGAAAAACTCTTCATGCATATGCAAGACTTTGCAAAACCTTCACCTTTTCCATAAGATATCCCTCTTTATATAGAGTGAAATAGGGATGTATGATGATATTAGGATGATCCCACTAAATCAGATAAGTAAGTAAGATCCAAATCGATCAGAGGCCACCTCATCTTCTAGAAGATTCCCTTCTAGAACATTAGTGAATTTTGACTTTTCCCTTGTTTAAGCATCACCACACCCTATGTACAGGCAGCCTGCAATGACATCGCAGTCCAGCTTTGGTGTAGCGTGTGATGATCAAGCATCATCACACCCCAAGCATAGAGTAGGGTGCAACGATCTCCCTTGTCATAGTTTTTAAGGTATAAAAGGTAAACCACTTTTCTTATGGAGAAAGTCTCTTTTAGTGTTTTCAGGGAACATGGAAATGAGTTATGCACATGTTGTCAGTTGATCACTAGGGTGACCAAAATAATGTGTAACAGAATGCCCCCCAAAGTATGAAGTTGGAACCTATGATAGTTGAAATACTTTGTAGAATGTGTGTGTCGAAAACAAGGAGCGCATTGGTCAGGAACCTGCAAACAATCAAGCATATGCAAAATAATATACCATTTTCTGAGGTAGGCATTCCCATACTCAAACTACAAGTGACTCTAATCATAAGTGTCAAGTGATTCATGGCCAATAAACATAAACTGTGGATCCATGTCATCATGATTCAACATAGCCACGAGAAATGCATTGTGGATCTATGCTCTTTAAAGAATTCAAATTTGGACATAGCCATGAGACATACACAATGGATCTATGTGTCAGTACAAACTTATGAATACTTCGCCGAAACCTGGACCAATATGATGAGATCCAGGTTCTTCATTTACATCGTCTCTAAGTACGAATCTAGCCATGTGATTACAGGTGTTGAAGTCGAACTTGGTAGAAACCACTTGATTACCAGTCGTTAATGAAAATCGTTAACAAGTGCGAGGGAAATCACCATTGATGTCAATTACTCCCAAGGTACTCTAGTACAATCCAATGAATTTGAATGAATGATTTGAAGTTGAAAACTCGACGAAATCTTCCAATCAGGGGCCAAAAATGTGAACCCACTGTTGAAAGCGAAGAGGCCTGCAATTGAGGCATGCAAGTTGCAAGGTACTAATGTGATTTCTAAGTCTTGTTCCAGGATAATGAGTTGGAGTCGATAGGAAAATAATTGTCAGCCTTAATGTATCCCCCATAAATGACATGAAATATGTAACAAATTTGAAGTAGATCAAAGTATGAAGTGATTTGGAACTGACTTAGGGAAGGTCGACATGGTATAAAATTTAGAACTACAGATGGTCGAATCGATAGAAGGCTTGTTTAGGTTGGACATCTCTTGAACATATGAATGACATGACAATTATCATGGCATCATTGACTCAAGGAGGACCCCAACATATGAACTTGTGGAGGGTCAAACGAGAGACAAATGGATTTCCCAACCTGGATACAGTGATGAAGGGGGGTGTCATGTTCAAGAGTGACTTTACTGCCACTAACACAGATACAGATACACATTTCTTTCCCAATTTTCCCCCACCATTTTTGGCGAGTACCTATTTATTTTTATGCAATCTTGAGGAGGATAACATATGCTTGTAATGTAAGCTCATCCTTCAGATGAGTCTCTCGGAGCATGTTTAACGAACCATAAGAAGGAGTGGTTTGATCCCATATGGGCCTTTCAATTTTTGTTTTACGAGTCCAAAGAAAGAAAACTCAGGGGTTTTCATGTTTAGAGAGTCTGAAAAACACTTAAAGAGAACTCCATAATGTCCTTTTTTGTAAGTTAGTCTTGATGAGACCGAAAAAGAGATAATATACCGCTCATCGGACGTTTTCTTCAAATACTTTTACGAGCGTGAAAAGAACAAGGTCGCTCGGCTATCTTTTCATGTTTAGGGAGATTGAAAAGAGCTTAAAGGATACTCCATAGGGATCATTTTTCGTATTACCAATGCGAGTTCGAAAAAACAATAAAAGGTTACTCGATTGCATTCTCATGGTTTCACGAGCGTGAGAAAGAATTAAGACTATGCTCAGAGTTTTTCCTAAAAAAACCCTAAAAACATTTGTACATAAGAAAAACACACAAAAACAACCAAAAATGGTGGATCCCTGTCAAACGTCTCATCCTTAGATCTTTCAATCTGTAATAGAAAACACTTTGTGAAGTTGGTTAGACTTTAGGGCATAGGTAAAATGTAAAAAATAATTTAATTTTGCAATAAAATATGGTAAAAAGTAATAAAATAGGTCAAAACAACTCATTTACCATTTCATTTTGAAATATCACCCAAATAGTGCCCAAAACCCTCTTTTTCTTCCAAATTTCAAGCGTCGGTTCCGGAGCGCCTGGTGGACCATTTCACAAACCGCTTCCATCAAAAAGGCAATCTCTTGCCCCTTTCTCTTTTCATGCTTTAAAATTTCATTTTAATTGGTTTAGTTTTGATTTTAGGTCGATGTTTTGGAGGTCACTGCGCTTTGAGATCGTCGCAGACTCACAATATCATGAACTGCAATGATCTCAAATCATCACAGGGGACTCAAAGCTAGGGTGCAACAACATTGCTCTGCATAAAATCAAATCCCTACAACGACCGCAACTCAATTTTTGAAAAGAAAAAATGAGTTAGGAAAACTTCCAAGAATTGATTTTTTATGACTCTAATCATCCTTTGATGTTACTTGGCAGGTTTTCCTCAGTCAAAATGCTTGAGTGGAGGAAACAAGAGCATGAGGATGAAGACTATTTTTTTGGGAATGACCCGGACACTGTCATGGCACTCTAGGAGTGTGGATTACTCAATTTCTTCAAAATTCAGGGCATGAGAGTCCAACTGAGATTGTTGGAGTATCTATTCCACATGTGGGATGTAAATGAACAAGCCTTTCATGTGGGTGTGCATAAACTCACCTTGGATATAAATGAAATTTAATTTCTGACGGGTTTATCTCGTCGAGGCTCTCAGGTATCACTCTCAGGAAGCAGGGGTGGGGCAGAACCCATGGATTATTATGTTGCACACCATTGTGTTCCAGGTACGAAAAAGCATAGTGGAAAGGTTTCCATTATGGATTTTTTGGATTTACCATTGAGAACCATCCTCTATACTATCACTAGGATGGCAGGGAGTGCAGCTCCCTACATGACTTTGCAAAGCCATTTTCAGTATGCCATAGAGTGTATGGAGCCTCGGGTCTTCAATTGGTGTGAGGGTGTCTTAAAGAACATGAAAAGCAACTGACAAAGTGTCGGAATGGTCAGTTGAAACAGTTTGGTTATGGATCCATTTTAGTGTCCTTCCTGGAGAGGGTCCTCGTCTTACGTCAATAGGTGGAGTGGGGCATACCCGCTCCACAAGATCCATGGATGAAATGATGGGTGTATTTGATGGCTCGTCACGGTGGTGTGTCTATCATCAAGTATGATGAAGCTTTATTCCAGTGGCTGAGAGATCAACTAATCATGGTGGAGGATTATGCTTACGTTGGGACGGACTTCCATGGGGATCCTGACTTAGCTCTTCCTGAGGGATCTCAGTGGGGAGACATAGGTAAGAAGGAAATTTTCATTATATGATGTTTTTGATATTTTAATTATATAAAAAAAAATTGTCATTTATCCAAGACTAATCAAGTGCTCTCAATAATGCAGATGTGGCACCTTATCATCCTCTAGGATCATCTCCCATTTAGAGGTGAGGAGAGATAGGTGTTGTGGTGGGTCGAGGAGTTTTTGTTGAGGATCTCGAGGAGATCGAGTAGAACCTAGAGGGATTAACCATGAACATCCTTGATATCACTGTGGATGAACTTCCTTGTCACTACCAACGCCATACAGTTGGCATATCGACATCTATTGGTTCACTAATCCATAGAGTAGCACGAGCAGTTGTTTGCTACAACGAGCAACATCCTTGATGCTTTTGTATATGAATCCATGAGCTTCACTATTTTGATATTTTGGTCCTTGGACAAACACTTTTTGTAACTTTTGATGTATAAATATAAAGTTCCTATCGGCTTACTTGTCTTTTTTAAAATGTGTGTTTGGGTTTATAAATGTCTCAAATGTCTGTTTAACACATAATTAGCCAATGCATCTATCAATGTGTTTATACATCTAGGAATATGTTGATACTCAATATAATCAAAATGTCTTTCCAAAAGGCAAATTCTTAAGTATACATGTAACAATGTAGGACTTCGGATGGAATAAATGTTACTCAATTGCAGCACTACTAAATGTGAGTCAAGTCGTACAATAAGATGATGGATACCAAATGAAATGGAGTCAGTTAATAGCTCAATAACTGCATTGTATTCTGCGATATTATTAGTTTCACAACCAAGGCAAACACTGTGTAGACTGATCAACTCATCCTTAGGTGTATACATTTCCCATGTAGAAGACGCTAGGTTTTGAGTACTGCGACTAGTACCATCATCAAAGCCGATATAAGGTAATGAAGACACCGACATCTAGAAACCAAGAACAATGCAAGGTAAGCAGCTAAAAGGCGGAACAAAAATGAAAAAAGCACACTAGAGTATGATACACTAAAAATACACAACACTCATGAAAAATAGTTTAAGAATAGTACTTCTTCAAGTAAATCCTATTTCTGGGTTCACTCAAAGGAATTCTATCATAATATAGCAGCTCATAAGCCCCTTTCTCCAAAGCTCGTTTCACAATATAAGGGCCACACCAAATGGGCTCGAATTTACCGGCCCCTAATAAGTCACAATCATGTTCGTAAAGGAGAACCAAATCACCCTCAGAAAAAACACGTGGTTTAACATGCTTGTCATATTGATCTTTGACACTCTTCTTCTGAGTTTCAATGACTAAGGCAGCATCACAACGAGTCTCGTCTAATTGCATCAAATACAAGAGACATTCCTCTTCAGCTGAGGTGTTAGGGAGAAGTTCGACAGCTAGTTTCAAATATGGGATTTCACATTCAATCGGAAGAATAGCTTCAATACCATATACTAACTGGAAAGGTGTGAACCCTATGGAAGATTTAACGGATGTTTGATAGGACCATAATGTCGAGAAGAGCATCGTGTGCCATCTTGACTTGTGAATTGTATCATCTGTCGAAGCATAATAGTGAGAACTTTGTTAATTGCTTCAACCTGGCCATTGGCATGTGGATAGTAAGGTGTTGAGTTTTCATGTCAAAGACCCAACTTCTCGGTAAGTTCAAACATCATGAAATTGCGAAAATGACTACCATGGTCAGTGACGATGGCCTGAGGGACACCAAACCTAGTAACGATATGATTGAATATGAACAACATTGTAGTTTTCTCGGTATTATCAAATGTAGGAATCGCCTTGGCCCATTTAGTGAAATAATCCACAGCTACGATAATGTATCCATGCCCCCCAGACTAGTGAGGGTTACATGTCATGAAGTCAATGCCCCATTTAGCGAATGGACCAACGGAAACTACAAGGTAACGAGGATCAGGATGAGATCATATCTTATTGTTATATGTTTGGCAAGCATGGATATTATGAATGGCAGTAATGCAATCCTTAAACAATGAAAGCCAGAAGTAACCAACTCGTAAGATCTTTTGGGAAGTGGCATACCCAGACATATGACCACCACATGCTCCGGAATGATAGTCATTCTAATCTTTGTTAGCTTCATCATAGGTTAGACATCGTCAAAATATGGAATCAATACCACGACGGTAAAGGGTATCACAAAGGATAATGTATTGACGGGTTTGATACCAAATATGACGATGATATACACTAGAAATATTAGGCCGAAAAGTTTGGGTTTGGAGATAAATGATAATGTATCCATACCATATATCGTTAGAACTTATCAGAAAGAGAGACTCGTCAGGAAAGGAATCCACTGCCATAGTTTTTGTTTTAGTAGAGAGAAGGTCACATATCAACTCGGCAAAAACCAAAGATTTATTTGATTTGACATGCTCAAACTCCTAAAGAATCACTATTCATTTGGAGTATTTTCCCCCCAACAATTGTCGAGTAAGGATGTGTTGCATAGGGTTGCAATCGGAAATGATTGTGGTTTTGTGCAATAAGACATAATGACGAAAACGTTGAACATCTTGAACAGCTTCCAAGGCCAGTTTCTCCACATGAAAATATTTGGTTTCGGTGGTCATGAGACTCCGACTCAAATAGTAAATTACATGTGAATCATGTGAATCATCCTCTTGGACTAGAACCATAGCGATGGTAGAGTCTGAAGCAGCTAAGTATAAAAAATAATCTCGACTATAATTGGGTGGAAACAAGAGTGGTGTACGGGTTAAGGCAAGTTTCAAAGCTTCAAAGACTTTGTTGGTAGTGTTGTCCCATACAAAATCGTGACCCTTCTTAAGAAGTCGAGTAAAACCTTTCGTTAATTCAACATAATTGGGGATGAATCGGCATAAAAAGTTTTCCTTCCCCTACAAACTTTGGAGTTGGCGTAATGTAGAAGGAGGAGGCAGATTGAGAATAGCTTCAACCTTCAGAGGGTCCACCCTAATCCCATGTGTAGAAATGATAAAACCAAGAAGTCATCCGGACTCCACATAAAAAACGCATTTATGTGGATTCAATTGTATGTGATAATAGCGACAACGTAGTAAAATGGCTCATAAATGTGCTGGGTGATCTTGACAACGCACAGAGTGCACTGATAAATCATCTAGGTAAGGTTGTACAATGTGCTTAATATCATGAAAAGCATAAGGCATAGCACGTTGAAAAGTCGCATCATCATTATTAAGACCAAAAGGTATTTTCCGGTATGCAACGGTTCTCCAAGGGAAAATAAAAGCAGTCTTATGTTGATCTATGGGTAAAATATTGATTTGATTATAGCTGGAGAAACCATCCATCAAAGAGAAGATTTCACTCTCGGCGACGATCTGGTCAATGAAAGGGGTTGGATAATTATATTTGGGACAAGCCTTGTTTATATCCCTATAATCTACACAAACACGGATCGTGCCTTATTTCTTCGTAACTGGAACAAGATTAGACACCCAATCAGTCAAAGCCACGAGATAGACAAAAATGACTTTAAGAAGTTTTTCAACTTCGAGTTTAATAGTAGCAGCTTTACGTGGATGTACTCGGTGAAGTCTCTATCGAATAGGTTTAGCATCCGGGTAAGTATTAATCTCATGTACAACAATATCTGGATCAATTCCAGGAATTTATTCGTAACTCCAAGCAAACGTCATGAAATTCTTGGAAAAGATATTTGTAAATTCGAATCTCATCAACAGAACATGAGGCACTGATGTAAAAATTTTCCATGACTCTGGGTTTAATCGAAATATCTAGAGGGATGGTGAGTGAAATGTTACCCAAGTTCCCTTCGTACAAAACATTGTGTATTGGTTCAGGAACAGGGGAAATAGTAACAACATTAGATGGATTTGAAATCCATTGGTAACTCTCTATGGTCTTGGGTTCCAGGAAGAGAATAGAATGATGATTCCCATCGTCCCATGGGGTATCTTCCATAGACATGATTTTCATGATCATCTCATCGGTGTGAAAAACTACGTGAAACAGATCCAGAGATGTGTCTAAGAGAGAATGAGGAGAAGGAGTTTTCGATCGAATAGCTTGATAAGCCAATTCCACCAGACTTAAAGGCATTATGTCATTGTAACGAAGACATTCGTCAGAGCTAGGTACTATCCAAGGGTCATAAAACTCAGGGATTTCACCAACAGTGGTTGATATCATGTTAATCGAAGCGAAAAAAGGAGTAGGAATATCAAGTTGTGGAATGGGGGACATCCCCATTAATGATGAATCCTTTAGAAGACCCACATGGACATTCTCATAACTGGGAGGTGTTTTCACAATGAAAGGTACGTTACTAGTACGTGAATCGAAATTAAAGAAGGCAAGTTGATCCATAGTAACAACTTTTCCTTGGTGAGGGAAACGTATCACACAGAAAAAAGTAGAAACAAATGCATGAATGGAATCAATCCAACTATGGCCAAGTAGAAGGTTGTAATCGAGAGGTGCATTAAAGACCTCAACCTCAACAGTAACCACTTTGCCTTCTAACATAATAGACAATGAAGGAAGAACACCATAAGGTTTAAATCATGTACCATTAAATGATTTTAGAGTATTGTGCGACACGGTAAGGGTAGGAGATCCAATGGATTTCCAACAAGTGACGGATACGACACAATTCGAGGATCCTTCGTCGATAACGGTTTGACAAATATTCTTATTTTCCACAATAACTTGTATTTTAAACGTTAATTGAGGAGGAATCCTCGGAATATGATCTTCCAAGTCAAAGATTATCAAGTTTGTATTAGTAGGATCAATTCCACCAATAGCCTTTAACAGTTCCTTCCATTGTGTAGGACAACTTTGAAGGACTTCGAGAGCCGACATCGCAGAAGGTTCTTGCGCAAGATCTTCTACAATACTGTAGTTTTGAGCAGCACGTGCGTGAGGATTAAACGACGACTTATGAACAACTTCCTTAGGAGGAGGATGAAGAACTGTATCTAGACTCGGTCATTCGAGATGAATAGGACCATTGGGAGGTGAAGTCGATGGAGGATTTTGAACAATTGGGGGTGGTGAATCATCAACTTTCTCTTTCGAAGGAGAATAATATTTGGCTCGAGTAGCGACTACAACTTCGGTATTCTTGGAGTCACCGGTACACATAAGTACATAATATGTGGTAGAGGGAGAAGGTTGGTCATGAATGACCAATTAGGCCTGTTGCTAAGAAGGAAAAGGTTGTGACAAAACGACAGGTGTATGAGGTGTCTCGGTCCCTTGCAGGAACTTAGTAACCTTCGCACGCCGTGGACAATATTTCGTATAATGATCCTCACCGCGAATAAGACAAGGATAACGAGTTTTGTTCTTTTCTTTGTCATCAGTAGGTTGAGTTTTGGGTTTATCGGATTGTTGATTATTATTATTTTCCTCCTTATTCTTACCCTTCCCTTTCTTTTTATTTTGATTTTTACCGGTAGGTGTAGATTGAACAGAATTAACCTTAGAAGTTTTACCAGGAGAAGGAGTCGTAGGAGGAGTAATTTGTACATTAGCAATAGTAGACTTGGGACTGGAATGACTGGAATTTTTAGACTGAGTCTTAGCATGAAAAGTGTCAATCATTTCATCAGCAGCATGAGAATCTACTAGAGGTGTTGGGGTTGGATTTGTAGATGAGCAAGGATCATCAAGGATCAAGTCATATAGTGTGCACGTTTGTGAATAAACAAGATCCAAATATTGAGCATGACTAATTGCCTTCTCTTCAGTGAGGACACCACCCATGGAAACATCATGGGCTATAGGACCAATGAGTGACTTGGTAAACCACTCAGCCAATAGTTGATTAGGAAGGGGAACTTTTATTAAGTGTCTTCTCCTCCTCCACTCATGAATATGATCAGAAATGTGAGTAGATGAGGATTGTTTAAATGAGATCAAAATTTCGGTTCTTGTCTCATATATGATCGGTAATTGGTAATGCGTTAAGAAACCCATAGCTAAGGTGTTGAAGTCATTGAAAATCCTCGTGGCAATTCAATATACCATTTGGTTGTCGAACCCGTAAGAGTTCATTGGAAAAGACAAAATCTAATGGAGTCATCCATCAAGGAGTTAAATGAACACCAAAGATGGAATGTCATGATGTGATTATTTGGGTCTTCTCCTGATTGACTGTCAAACTTAGGAATGTCTGATGGAAACTTGGCTAGTATGACTGGCCAATAAGGATAATGCAAGATAGGATCATTCAAAATCCTAGATAAATCTGGTAAATCCAAAGTAGCAAGAAACAACATATGTATGTTCACTTGAGGAAATTGGTAATTTTGAGGAGGTAATCTCGTAGGTATACCAGTAGGACCATAATCAGTCTGTATATAGTTAGAGGGTCCTGAAAAATTCGGTGGTGGAGGGTTTTGAGTCAAATAGCCAACATGAGTTGGTTTATTGGGTAAGCTTCATTGGAAAGGAGCATTAGAGTGAAAACTTTGACCCTAGGTGGGATTCATAGAACCTGGATATGGTTGCTCGGGATTAGGGGGTACAAAAGAATTAACTTGAGGAGGTTTCCACCCTGGTAGTTTTTGGTTGCCTTGGAAAGTAAAATTCTAATATTGAGACTATAATCCAGGTGTATACTTCTCGTACACTGGGTTATGACCCCCAACTTGAGGTTTCCCCCCAACTTGATGTTGGCCTCCAACAAGAATTTGAAAACTAGAAACAATAGAATGACTTTTGCCTCCAACTTGATTGGAGCTACTTGGTCCATGATGATTAGATCCTCCCAATGAAGGTGGAGGAGGAATGTTAGTCCCCCCATAGAGAACCTAGGTAGGTGTAGGAACAAAACTGATAGCAACATTATACCCAGGAGGAGCAAAAAGATTAGGCCCTCTGGATGGATTCTGGGCAGGATTAGCAATAGAAGTATTCAGAGTGTTATACCCAAGTGGAAGTGACGGATTTGATCTAAGTGGAAGTGGTGTTCCAATAGGAGATTGAGTGATTACCGCACTTCCAACATAAACATGTGTAACTTATGGGACCATAGTAGAGCTAGCGAGCTGGAGAGGAAGAATTGTATGAAAACCAACTAACAATTGATCTGAGACTATGACAACATTGTTGGTCATACTAGTAAAATGATCTAAAGGTACCGTATAAGTAGTGGAAGCCACAGGCATATGTGATGCCATAGGTTGATTAGAATTCCTCTAACATAGGTGACTCATTCCTAGTTTTTCAAAAATATCGTGTCCCGAAGAGGCCCTCCAAAGAGAACGGAAAAGGGCAGAGCTAGGATTAAAAATTCCAGTAGTATGAACTAGAGTTCTAAATGAATCACTCTGGAAGGGTGGATTGTCTACACTAGACTCTGTGTGAGGTCAGTAGGTATTATAGTGTAATATTCAGCAACAACGTCTCCCAATGAATTTATTCGACGCAAAAGTGGATCTTTTACAACACTCAATAACAGATTTATAGGAAGTATTGATTCATCCAATGGAGTAGAACTTCCTATCTCAGAGGCTACGTCGTTATTGACTACTCCTTCAAGAGAACCCTATGGTGAGTTAGGAAGCAAAGGTGTGTATTCTTCCGAATCTTTCGGAGGTAACCCTTGCATCATACGTGAACAATGAGGGTCGATGTTGGCCACACCAAATAAAGAATGAAAGAAAGTTATGGCCAACTAGAGAAACAAACAACACTCACTAATAAAATCTAGATATCAACCATGCAAACAAACCTTCTTATTTCAAAGTCACTAGTTGGTGATGAAATCCAACATCGGGAAATTAAGACAAGAAGATATTGGGATAAAGCAAATGGAAAATTTACGTTGATGACCTACTTAACGGACTTACACCCTGGTGCAAGCTCCCACACATAATCGTGGGTATACCCTCTAAGGAGCCCGAGTGATTTTGGCCAACGTCGATTCAAGGTACCGTGAAGACTTGCCCCTCCACAGTCACCTCATGTAAAGACTCTAAAGAGATAGGCCACTAAGGTTACCAAGTACGACTATGATTCCCAGGGAAGCAATTGACAATCCAATCCACACGCAAGGGTAGGGTATCTAAGCCCGAAATCAACTCGAGAAGATCCCCATAGGATTTTCTTCTCAAGTGACCCCCAATAATATGTGCAATATCTACACTAAGACCAACAAAGCAAGGTGAGTAACTTTTTCGTCCCTAATGCGACCTCGTGATTGACCCTTGTGTTAGAAGGGCTTCCCAGGAAAAAATGTATCAAGTGTATTTGTATGCTCCATATCACAAGATACTATTGTGTGTTTTGATGCTTTGGATAGTGTTCATTACAACCTATTCCAAATCATTATCCTAGCTAATGTTGGTGTATAAAAGTTCTAGAAAATAAAATTTTCTAATAGATTTTAAAATTGTGTTGTATTTTAAAGGTTGTTGTTTACTCAAAAGGGAAACGGAAGTGAAACTGATGATGTGTTTGACCTTGACCCAATAAGATGCAAGAAGAGATGAAATGCAATTGTTTCATTCCATGAGCTCTAATTACAATAGGGAGAAGGTTTCTCTTTCTAGAATACAAAAGCTACAAAGCACAATTTCTCAATATTTGAATGATATGGATTCCAAACAATCAAAGTGTACCAACTATTCCAATTTTCTCTTTTCAACAAATATTTGAATGAAATTTTTTTCTTACAAAGACTATTAAAAAGAAGAATAAACTTCAGTCCTTTACTTTTCAAATCAAAATAGAGACATAATCAAAACAAAAAAAAAGAATGGTCTAAGAAGACTAATGCACTCTCAACATTATTTCCCAAATCAAACTCACAATGCAAGCAAAAAATAAAAAGATAAGAAAAAAAATTGTCGAACGCAAACAAAAATTGTTTCTTAATCAACAACAATCCAAAACTTAAAATCAATCCAAAACTCAAAAGAAATAAATAACTACTTATCAAACAAGCACTCAGGAACAAAGCCTTGAGATTATTCCCTTGCGATAAGAAGTAAAAGATGAAATTTGCGAAGCTTATGAAGAAGACTCTCAATACTTGAAAATCAATCAAATCTAGGGTTAAAATTTGTAAACCAATCATTCACCAAAGCTAAAATTTCATCCTGGGCAATGAAGACAAATCTGGGAAAAGAAAAGAAAATTGATTGTCACTCCAACAATTCGTACAGGAATCGTCACAGGCTGCAGAAAGGTATAGTGCAACGATGTAAGATCGTCACAGGCTGTCAACAAGGAACAGTGCGACGTTGTCGCCCTGGTCTACACAATCAGAGTGCGGCGATGAAGAATCATCGTAGGTTGAGAATAAGACACAATGTGACGATCTCTGAATATAAAGAAAATTTGGAAGAATGACAAAAAATTTCAATGAACTTTCAGGACCAGGGAGTCAAGATGGATCACCCACTGACTCAGAGAATGAAATTGATCAAAAGAAGGCAGGCTAAAAGAAAATAAGAAGAAAAAAAACAAAAGAAGTTGTTTCCCCAGTATGGTCGCCAATTTTTTTATCAGACAAAACGGTAAGTGCAGACACAAACTAATATTCCTAACTTCCACGGGAAGCTAGAACAAAACAAAATAGAATACAAACTTCACCTTAGACTTCATTGTCATATAAACTAGTTCAGAGAGGGACAAGTGACATGCCTTTTAAATGACGCTTGATCCTTGCTAGTGTCGTCCTTGTTGCTCCATTTTTGGATTTGCGGGATGATGAACCTGTTTAAGAAGCACGAACCAACAAAGAGAGAGAACAAAGATATATATATTCCAATGAATTCTATGTATAAGATCAAGGAGTTATATAATAAAAGTCAAGACACCTTTATCGGGAAGAAATGTATTGTTTCATTATATTAAAATGGAAAGTGGAGAATACAACCCATGCCTTGATGTTGCAAGGTCCCTTTCAATGGATCTTTTCTCCAACACACACCTTTTCTCCAATGCATTTGATGAAGAAGATCCACCATCTGACTTAGAGAGCTAAAGCAAAGCTATCTCAAGTATAATCTATGGCATAAATTTTCATGCATATGTAAGCCTTTGCAAAACCTTCACCTTTTCCATAAGAGATCCCTCTTTATATAGGGTGAAAGAGGGATGGATGAGGATATTAGGATGATCCCACTAAATCAGAGAAGCGAGTAAGATCCAAACATATGGGAGGCCACCTCATCTTCTAGAAGATTCCCTTCTAGAAAATTCGTGAATTTTGACTTTTCCCTTGTTTAAGCATCATCGCACCCTATGTACAGGCATACTGCGATGATGTCGCAGTCTAGTTTGGTGCAGCATGAGACGATCAAGCATCGTCGCACCCCAAGCATAGAGCATGGTGCGACGATCTCCCTTCTCATTGTTTTTAAGGAAGAAAAGGTAAACCAATTTTCTTATGGAGAAAGTCTCTTTTAGTGTTTTCAGGGAAAATGGAAGTGAGTTATGCACATGTCGTCAATTGATCACTGGGGTGACCAAAATAATGTGTAACAATCGCCACCAAGGATTCATAAATTTTAATTGAACATGTTCAAACTACTTATCTTTAATCTTTTGCCTCCCACTTCTTGATCAACACTGGGAAATCATTAATGTTCTACCCAGTCTTTCTATAGTGGACACAACAAGGCTAACATGGTTGCAGACAGTTGTGTCCAATGTGCCCCACCTCATTACAATTGTAACACCATGGAAAATTAGAGTGCACATCATTCCATGGTGTTTCGTTATCTCGGCTTCGATTCTTCCTTCAATTCTTGGCCCCAACTAACTTTACCATAAACAATTTCTTCTCAAAGTGCTTAGTGAACATGGAAAATGCAAAACACTCATCCATACAGTAAGTGTTTACCCCATAAAAGTTGTAATGTACATTGTTGTAGTGCTACTATATTTTTGTGGTAGCAAGCAATGGAAAGAATCATGACTTGGATTTTGGTGTATATCATAGATGTCCCCATCTTCCTTCCCCACAAATGGGTTTGTAACCATAGAGACATATCTCTAGAACATGTGCAATTAATCCAAATTTGGCCTTTTATTTTCATAATGTGCACCACATCGCCTCTCTTTCACTTTACTTTCTCATCACCAACTCTTGAATCTAGTTATATAGAGTTATCGATTGATATTGAAACTGCACAAACCCTAGATCCAATCCTAGAATTTTTGCTTCAATTATTCCTCTAATAGAATTAAGTCACATTGTGAATTCTAAAGCTTCTTGTTGCATCAATGGTTGTTGTTGCAATGACAACGTTTGCAGGTGAGGAAACAACCCTCCAATAAATCATTCATTATGTTGCACCTCCTAGATGGTGTAACTCAACCAACTCATCAAATATCAAAACCTCTATTCATACTCCCAAATGGTACCTCCAATCTTTTCTTGATCTACTTTAATTATACAATGGTTTGTTTTTCTTACTACAACTTTTGAAACTCCTTCACGAGGTCTACCCATAGCTTAACTAAAGTCACTCCATGCCGAGGGGGAATGATTTTCTTGCACTTCATAACCCTTGTAGTGTTCTTTGTCATAGTGTCATTTGTAACACCACCAAATGGGTCACATCCATTCTTATCCATGCATTCCAAACGGTGTCTCATGGGAACTATAACATACCCCAACTTGATTGAGATTCATTACATGTGGAATACACATAAAAATAAAACTTTTCTGCTGATATATCATGTAGCTTACCATCTACAAGAAAACACATAGATTTAACCATTTATCGATACCATTATTTAAATACAACTACAACATGCTAAACTAACATGAATGCAACTAATAAATCCATCACAACATCATATAATTCATTCTCGTACCCAAAGTAAATGAACAACAGTTGAACTCATAAACTAACTTAGAAAATAGATAAACACATATATTTTTAAATTAGTTGTGCAACCAGCTGCTTGGGACGGATGTTCCACCCAACCATAGACTTGATGCTCCAGATCTCAACAACAAGTCACCCCCGAGTTGGGGCTAGGAACCCACAAAAGAAGTTGTCTCTCATTGTACACTCACATCTTAGACAATCCCACAACCAACTAGTATTCTCTTATAACTATCCCGAATTTCCTCCAACTCTTTTCCTCTCAACCAACCCAACCCGAGAAATTTACTCCTTCACTGCTTTCAATTCCTCAGGTGGCCTATTCATTTATCAAGGCCTCTCTGGTGTAGGTAACCAGGAATCTCACTACTGGGAACTAAAGGTAACTCATTTCTAGGAAAACTGCCAGGAAAACAAAAACAAGTTTGTTGTTATAGTGCAACTCTCACGGGAGTTCACTCTTTAGGCTTGACAACCTGGTTCTTCTGCGAGCCTGAAAACTTGTTTCTTCAGTCTTCAACTCCAAATAAATTCTCTAGAATTCTCCCTCTAGTGTTGTTCCAACACCATTTCACTCTCCTCTATTGTTATCTCTCCCTTCCCATGCACAAATGTGACTGTCTAAAACTTCCCCCCTTGGCCATACGAATTTCATCTCCTTTGCTTACTTGTTTGACTTACACTCTTCCCCAAATTGATTGTACTTCATACCCATGCTCTCGATAACTATGGGATGTGACTTCTCTCGCCCACCCTCTTACATGTATTCAATTATTGGATTTGGGAACACTCAACAAAAAAATATAAGGTTCACTCAAAACATTAAAATCGAGAAAAAGGATTCGAGAATTAAACTTGTGAAGAAAAACCCCTTTTTAGACCCCTCCTCTCTTGTGGATTACTCATCCCCCATCTCTATACATGTCCCCCAACAGCTGACATCACATTTGAGTTATTAAATTCAGATACACAAATTCACATATTACATCGCTTGGCCACATGATCTAGGTGGATATCGATGGCCACCCACCTATTCCACGAGCTCGAAAAACAGTTTTCCATCTTGGCAATTTTTCATCATTTTTTTGGGTTCCAAACTTCTGAGGCCGTTTTGAGGCCCTAAACTACGTTTTTCGTGGATTTTGGGCCCAAGTGGTTGTTGAAGGCACCAACATGGGCCATTCAAAAATCATTCTTCTATGTTAGACCCTTCCAACGGTGTATCAAGGGCCCTAAAAAGAGATCCTATGCAAAATTTACGCCCTTGGGAAGTTGACGTATCAACTACCCCCATCAAGGCCCGCAAACCTTTTGGCTTTTCATCTTCTGGGGTTAGAGTTTTGGATTTTACTTATGTTAAGAAGGCCTTTGGAGCCTCATTGTAACGATCATCTTCTTGTGAATGCGAGTAGCCGTCACATCTCTTCTTAGAGATAAGTTGCCACCATTCCAGCGAGTCTTTCACTCTGTATTTTTACAGTTCTGTACATTTCACACATTAATAGAAATTGTGTATTATTGTATTTCTCTGTTTCTGGCAATATTTATGTGTATTTCATTATAATATCTCTTCTTTCATTTTGTTCTCAAAAATAATCTGGATCAATGGTATCAGAGCAGGTTACTCTTGATCATTTTTCAGTGCATGTCCCCGATGAGGTCCGAGTATAGCAAGTTGGGTCTCGAGCTTGTCTCTCTTGAGTATAATCGCTCTCGCACACCCAAGAAACCCTCCATGGTGGAAGAAAATAAAAATGGCAGAGCAGACGATTATATTAAGTTGTTGCTTGAGCAAGATCTCACGCGACAGAGGGACGAAAAATGACAGAGCAAATGATTATATTAAGTTGTTGCTTGAGCAAGCTCTCACGCCTGTCGATAGCAGCAAACGCATCTTCATCAAGCGACCACTTTGAAGGCACCTCTCCTTTCAAGGTACAGGTCAATTTTGATATTCCTATATTTGAAGGTTAGATAGATGTGGATGCCTTAGACAAATGGTTAAATAAGTTAGAAGGTTATTTCTTTGTTCACAATTTTTTCGACAGAGAAAAGATCACCTTCGCACCCCTTAAGGCTCTCCCCCATGTCAAACATTGGTGGGAAACTTACTGGGAGAAAAGTTCCACAGAGGAGTTTGGAATATATGGGGCCGAGCCCACTTGGTATTTTTTTGTGGATGTGGTAAAGGAACAGTATTACCCTGTTGGCAACTATGAGGACCAGTATATGAGATGGACCACACTGCAGCAAGAAAGGGGACAAGCAGTTCCAAAGTTCACCAATACTTTCCATACCATGTGCACCAAGCTAGGTATCAAGGACTCTGAACGACATTTGGTTATAAAATATCGCGGGGCTCTACATAGATACATCCAAACTGAAATGGATTTTCTAGACATCTCATCACTCAGTTCTGCTTATCGATATGTTGTTAAAATCGAGAAAAAATTTAAACACCAAAACAAACGGGAGTTCGGATATGAAAATCCACAACAACCAAAGTATGAGAAAGACGAACCTAACAAACAACTTCCTAAAAACCAGTCTAAGCCACAAGAAAAGAATGGTCACGGGAAGACGAAGGACACTGGAAAATGGTGCGATTTCCACAAAATCCCCTGGCACAACACCGATGAATGTCACTCAAAACAGTCATTGGTGGCCAAGATCAAAGAAAAGGAACCGAACCCTAATTCAGAATCTGATTCAGAAAATACTGACAAAAGATAGATCATCGATGCAGAACCCATTACTATTGTCGCGACTACAACAATTCAACCAGAAGAACCAACAGATCCTGAAGAAGGGGAACGGATTTTTCATTCATAGTTGTGGGTGAAGGGGACCCCGCTACATTTTATTGTTGATAGTGGAAGCCAGAAGAACCTCATCTCAGTAGAGGTCGTCAAACATTTGGGATTGTCAACAACACCACACCCGCAACCATACAACATCGGGTGGCTTCGCTAGAGACGAGATCTCGTGTCAGCCAGTAGTGTCGATTGTCATACGACATCCAACCCTTCAAGGATGAGGTATTATGTGATGTTGCCCCACTGGATGTCTGTGATGTTCTCTTGGGCCAGCCATATATGTGGAAACGCCATGTTGTTTATGAGTCTCAGCCCCGCAGTGTCATTGTTTCTCTGGGGGTCATCTCTATAAAATACTAGAGGTAGTTCTGACTACTGTTCCACTTAAATAGTGTCACAAAGTAGTATCTCCTACTACAAAATTCATCTTCTTCACAATATGTTCAAAAGATTAAGAGAAGGACACTGCAACCACTACAGCCTCACCCCAAGCACCTTCTATCCAACAAAAGCTTGTCGACAAGGTTGCAGCAAAGCATAAATATTTCTTCTGCACACAGTCCTCTCATGTAGCTCGACTGGTTGAATAGACTAAGCCTCGCCAACAACAGGTTTGTGACAGGCTTCCACAAACCAAGCAGCACGACGTCTCCAACAAGGCAAGCAACTCACCAAGATTCAGATTTAGCAAATGCTTCCCCCTCTCCCCCGGGAACTCAATGCAATGGAGATCATTGCTTCCTAAGGAGGGAGGATTGATCCAAGTGGATATCGGTGGCCACCCACCTATTCCACGAGCTCGAAAAACAATTTTCCATCTTGGCAGTTTTTCGATAGTTTTTCGGGTTCCAAACTTCTGAAGCCGCTTTGAGGCCCTAAACGATGTTTTTTGGGGATTTGAGGCCCAGGTGATTACGAAAGGCACTGACCTAGGCCAGTCAAAAACCGTTCTTCTTGGTTAGACCTTTCCAAGAGTGTATTGAGCACACCAAATGGAGAGTGTATGCAAAAGTTACGCCCTCGGGAAGTTAACGTATCAACTACCCCTATCGAGGCTTGCAAACCTTTTGTCTTTTCATCTTTCGGGGTTAGGATTTTGGATTTTACTTATGTTAAAAATGCCTTTGGAGCCTCATTGTAACGATCATCTTCTTGTGAATGCGAGTAGCCGTCACATATCTTCTCAGAGATAAGTTGCCACCATTCCAGCGAGTCTTTCACTTTGTATTTTTACAGTTTTGTACATTTCACACATTAATAGAAATTGTGTTAATATTTATGTGTATTTCATTATAATATCTATGCTTTCATTTTGTTCTCAAAAATAATCTGGATCACCACAACCACCTAACATGTATACATTATGCATTAATTAAACTGGGGATTATATTGGGGATATTATAGCAACCAATGTTGCTCTACAACTTCATCACCTTTTGCATGAAATATAAGAAGCCATGAAGAAGACTCACACGACTATGTTGTCATCATGCTTGACTACTGACCATGAACCAACACAAATCCTTGGGATCCTTGCTATTGTATGACTATTTTTTCTCCTATAACAACACTCACAAAACTAGACAATATTAAAGATAAATGGTTATTCCCTTTGGAAATCACATTTATGTTGTCCAAATCCATTGTAGAGAGTGTACTTGGATTGCTAATCAAACACACATTTACACTCTATGTATAAATGGTCACTAGATCTTAACAAAAATCAGAAGGCATGGGGGTAGGATGTAGGAGGGATTGACTTCACTACCATTTTGATTTACTTCCTCGACAACATACTTTCAACGATGTTAGAATACTAGAACAATGAACACTTGAAAGCATCTTCAAATTCCTCTTCTTCATTTTTCTCTTTTATGGCTCCCGTAGTGGATCTCATGTTATCAAGCTCAACCAACATTTCTATGGTTTCAATTCGAGTATCTATGTCCCCCACATCGCCATGCATCCACTATATCAACTTCCAAGTCCCTTCCAAATCTACAAACTCCTAACTTCTCCATTGAAAAGCGATAACTAATCTCCATTGAAAAGCGATAAAATAAACTTTTAGAGATCCAAACAAATCTCCACTATAAGCGATGAAAGTTAAAACAAATCTCCATTGAAAAGCGATAAATAATTTTCAATAGCGTCATAGCGAAGTTGGGTTTTTTCAAATTGGAATAGAAAGAAACTTTTTTCTCCAACCAAAATCTTAATAGAGTTCCGATGGAAATTTTATACTCTACATGAGGAAGTAAGTTCAAACTTTCTCCAATGATGGGAGGAAACAATTAGAGATTTATTAGTGCACTCATCGCCAATGGAACTTAGAGATTTGATCATTTAAGCTATCCATTTAAACCAACCATTTAAGCTATCGGCAAAAACTTTCTTTTATCCTTTTAAATGACATTTATCGTTGCTAGTTAAAAATGAATGGAAATTTTATTTCATGTACCATTACATAGACTTTGTTATTTTTTAAATAAATCATATATTTTGTATCATTGAGAATTATATAAATTTAGTAATTTTGATTTTTTTTTAATCTAGATAACATGCCTCTCAGGAGATTAATGCAAATCCCCACCCACTCCCTGGGGCCTGTGCGACCTCCTGGTCTAGGATTGTTTAAATTCAGAGCTAGCTCAGCTCTCGGGCTCTTATTGAGCCCTGCAAATCATATACCACAGGTCCTTTTTCCCTCCTCCTGCGAGAAAAATCACATTTGCGAGGGTACTTATGCACTAGCAAATTCCTCCACGTAGCTCCAGGCTGAAACTGTGTCCTAATCTTTTGCTTCCCGAAGAATTCGAGACTTTTTGTTCTTCTTGGGTGCGAGTCCATACCAATCTGAACCCCTTGGGTGTTTTCTCTAAGCCCTTTTATCCTTAAACCCAAATTTGAGCCCTAGCCCCTTTGTTTTGACCGGAAATTGGATGTGACCATGAACTGTAACCAAGCGTTAACCCAAAAGGCGCTACTTCAATGCTCTGGAGCTCCGGGCTCCAGGAGCTTTGCACCCAACTACTTCGAAAACCTCAAAACGTTGAATCGACGAACTGTCGAACACCGGAGGGGATCAATGGTCCAAAATCCGCAAGTTGATCTACGGTCCACACGTCCTGGCGGATGGACAGCTCGGATCTATTCCGAGACTCCAACCTTCGGTGTTTTCTAATTCTAGACTTTTGGTTCCTCCCAAACTCATGAACTCTGACTCCCCGAAGGATAAGGATCAACGACCCTCGTTTTGTCTGCAGTCAATGACCACGATTGGCTTCGGGGCTCCAGGCTTCAAGAGTCCTCGTTGTCACAACTCACAACACCTCCAAAGTACCGAACTCTGAATTGACAGAGTCACAATCCACGCTCCACGTGTCTGCACCAACGGACGGTTGTGATGACCTTCGGCCTTCGGAAGTCTCTGATCCAAAACACTTATATCCAACTTTCCTCTGGAGTGCCAAGTCTCTGAACCACGGGATATGGTGCCACGTGTTCTCACATATCAACGGTCAGGATCTACTTCGCTCTTCGGAGCTTCGAGAGTCTTGAACACTCCACACCTCAGTTCTCTCAGATAATCGGGATTCCGAACTTCCCGATTCACTGACACGCGTCCTCTACATCCAACGACCCAGATTTACTTCGGGCTTTGGGACTTCGGGACTTCGATCTCCTTTTCACTTTACGCCTTAGGTATTCTAGATTTTTCAATCCACTGACACATGTCTCTTGTGATCAATGCTCCATATCCACTTCGAACTTAGGAACTTCGGATTTTTGTCTCCTTTGCGCAACAATAACCCAATTCACCCAAAATGTTGGACTTCTGAAAACAGATGATCCATGAACAAGTGTCCTTGTTGATGAATGGTCCATATTAAGTTCAGATCCCGGGACTTCGAAAATATTGACTCCTCCCAAACACGAAATCGAAATTTTCCGAACTTGCAAAGTCCAAAGGGTTTTAAGGGGTTAAACCCCGCATTGTTTACCTAGATCTGACAACTGTTGGTCCTCACGCTCAGATCCTGCGGTTGGGATCTGTCCTCCTTTGTGTGCGCTCTTCCTCCAGTTTGGACTAAGATCTGAAGGTCCATTTTCACTCCCGCAGGCAATATAAGGACTACTATAGCTCTCCCTATGTTGTGGTTGCACTTTCCTCCCAAGAAGAGGATTTTTCAAACTTTCAAAGGCTTGGCCTTTGATCCTTCTTCTGTGAGACTGATTGTTGGGCTTCTACCTACGTTGTCTCTCTTGAGCTCCGTCAACTTCAAGGGACTTAGGACCTGGCACACACTTGTGCTATCAGAACCTTCGATACGTTTCAGACTTAAATATTTTAAAGAAAATCCTCCTATGCACTCCTTGCGCTTCTTCCACAATCTAAACCTTAAACAGCTCTTGACCTCTGCACGCTGTGTAGGATCTCTATGCACACTTGCACTATCTCTCCTGAGATTTTTAATTGCTCGAACTTCAAAGGGTCTCAACCCCTTTTTCCTTTAACTGTTCCTCGTGCTCTCCTGGAACTCACGCTCTTTCCTCCAGAGCTTTGAAACTTAAAACACTTTATCTCTGGCGCACTCCTTGCACTTTCTCTTCAGAGTGTTCAGTAACTTTGATGTACCTTCCCTCGCACTATTCCTTCTTAGCTTTAGAACAATTTTGGTGTGCCCACCTGGCGCACTCTTTCTTGAACTCAAAGCAGAGTTCTAGCGCACTCCTTGTATTGGCTTCACAGAGTATTTCAATTACTCTGGTGTGCACTCCTTGCACTAGCCTTAAGAGCCCAGAACTACTCAAAAAAATGCAGATAGAGAATTTATATCTACTCCTGCAACAAGAAAAATTCATATAATCACTTATATCATTCATGAACACACAGTAAACATTTAACCATAATCAGAAAACTCATAAAACATACACACAGAAAACTCATAGGCAGGGAAGTCTGCTTTTGTATTAAGATTGAATGTTATTTACACTGTGTGAAAGGATAGACTGCAATAGAGTCTCAGCACTTTCTCTCCTCTCGTCTCTTCCTCTAATTGCTAATTGCACTAACTATTTTTTTCTCAATACATTGATCTTTTTACAAAAGAGGGGCTCCTCGAGCCTTCCTCCACCTATTCACATTAAATTGCATTCAATTGACATCTAGATCCACCTAACTCTCAGCCATTAAAGGAGACTCTACACTTGGCATGTACAAACACAGTGGCTCGGCTTTCCTTGAGCCTTCAAACTTAAATTACATTGAATTTCATTAAAATATGAGATTTAAACTCAAAATTGGGACGGCTGACGCGTCCTTCTTTGGGATTTGTTCCCTCCAAGTGTGTTGTTGCGTTGGATGCTGACATGTTGATGAGTTGGAGCGATGCTCCTCCATCATAGATCTTCTTCCAAAACTTCTAAACATTCTCTAAAAGAGAAAAATCTAATCGCAGAGATTGTTGAGTGAATCAATAGTG
Source organism: Picea sitchensis (assembly GCA_010110895.2). Taxonomy (NCBI): domain Eukaryota; kingdom Viridiplantae; phylum Streptophyta; class Pinopsida; order Pinales; family Pinaceae; genus Picea; species Picea sitchensis. The sequence continues at coordinate 152,876 of SNQJ01S0020336.1, read as the reverse complement.
ATATGAAGGTTATCCTCGGGCAATTCACACCAGTTATTTAACTATCCAAACCATTAATGAGTCGTTATACCCAATATTTAAAGATACTAAATCTATTATCAATGTTCAAATCCTTTTCTTGGATGGGTAAAGTCTGTAGAATATTTAGAGATGACGACTACCCTGATATAGTTCCACCTAGTGAGGGATGGCATGTGCGAGAGGAATCCTCATTGATATCAAATGAAAAACAAAACTTTCCTATGCATGGGGACTAAAAAACTACTCTAATAATTAAGTTGAAGCATATGCTTTACTCCATGGATTTCATATGGAATTAGACTTTTGTATTCATTCCCTTATAGTGGTGGGATACTCAAGCATAACCATTCAGTCTGTTAGCACTAGAAGTCACCCTTCGATTGCAGAGAGAGTAAGCCCAGTAACCATCAGTTTGTATGTCACAAATAATTTTAAAGAGGTCAAATGGGCGCACACTCAAGATGATATAACTTTAACTCTGAAAATTGGACCGGTATGCACAGGAAAGTGAGGTCTTGATCAACTTCAGTCAGTAAGTTGGATTAAAGGTGAATAGAAGGAAGACTTGGTGAGGAGAATGTAGAGGTCTGCTATGGACATCAGGTCTTCCAGCAGCCTAAGGAGGAAAAACGCAAACACAAGATCCTCTTGGATTCAAAGTTTCAGACACTGAACTATATTTAAGCAACACAATCATAACAACACAATGATAAAACATATATCACGATGCAGCTACAACAACTCGACTGGATCATCCATGCCCGAGCTCTTCAGTGTGAGAGGGAAAAAGATAACGAAACGAACTGATTAAAACTGGTCACAATACTACTGAAATCAAACCTTCATAACAATAGCATACGACGCTCGACTGGATCCTCCATGCTCGAGTGTTCTAACACAGCTTTTACAGAGAGATGGAAAGAAATTGACTTATATTAGACAGGAAATCTCAAATCCTATTACATAACAGATAACCAGAGCTTTCATCAAATCTTTACAATGCGGGAGCCTAGCTCAACCATCGACCTCTAATAAAACTCAAAAGTACATACATATACTCAAAAATTCACCCAGCAGAGGCATGCTCGAACCACTGCATTAACGTTTTCAGTCGGCACCTCCTCTGTCAGATTGTGCAGGCCTCCTCATGTCAGATGTGAGCCAGGTGCCGCTATGTGCTTTACAGGAAAAACTGTCCATAAGGAAGCTTCGGATTGACAGTTTGCCTTTACGGCCGCTCTCTGCATGTTTTCCATTTATGGGGTGAGACAGTGGATCAGCCGCCACTCCTTTTTCATTTATGGCTTCTTCTCAGGATCACAATGAGGCTAAATGCCTGGGGGTTGTTGTGTGTTGTTGGCGGCTCTACACTGCATGTCCTATGAAACCCGCGACCTTCCCTTTTTGCGCTTCTGGAATCTCGAGCCTCAGGCGCCAGCTCCTTCTTCATCGCCCCTTCATGCTTGTGACCTGGGGCTCCACCTCTAAGCGCTTTGTGACTTCGGGCTTTGGGTACATTAATGTGAGCCACTCCCGACTCTCCTAATCCCCGAACTCCCAAATTGGAGCTTAGCAGGTGCTAGCTCCCCTCCAATATGTGTGTGCCTTAGAACAATGCCCCCTGACTTTGGATGATACACATTTGTGGGTTTTTAAGCCCCCTTCTTTTGGATTTATTCACCCAAGGGCCAAATCCAAAGGACCATGGGTTGTAACCAGGCGCAAACCCAAAAGGTGTTACTTCGATGCTCTGGAGCTCCGGGCTCCAGGAGCTTTGCACCCAACTGCTTCGAAAACCTCCAAACATTGAATCAACGAACTGCTGAACACCAGAGGGGATCAATGGTCCACAATCCGCGAGTTGATCTACAGTCCACACGTCCTGGCGGATGGATAGCTCGGATCTATTCTGGGACTCCAGCCTTCGGTGTTTTCTAATTCTATACTTTTGGTTCCTCCCGAACTCATGAACTCTGACTCCCCTAAGGATAAGGATCAATGACCCTCATTTTGTCTGCAGTCAACGACCACGATTGGCTTCGGGGCTCCAGGATTCAAGAGTCCTCATTGTCACAACTCACAACACCTCCAAAGTATTGAACTCCGAATTGACGGAGTCACAATCCACGCTCCACGTGTCTGCACGAACGGACAATTGTGATGACCTTCAACCTTCGGAAGTCTTTGATCCAAAACACTTATATCTAACTTTCCTCTGGACTGCCAAGTCTCCAGACCACGGGATATGGTGCCACATGTTCCCACATATTAGCAGTCGGGATCTACTCCGCTCTTCGGAGCTTCGAGAGTCTTGAACACTCCACACCTTAGTTCTCTCGGATAATCGGGCTTCCAGACTTTTCGATTCACTGACACGCATCCTCTACATCCAATGACCCAGATTTACTTTGGGCTTTGGGACTTCGGGACTTCGGTCTCCTTTGCACTTTACGCCTTAGGTATTCTGGATTTCCCGATCCACTGACACGTGTCTCTTATGATCAACGCTCCATATCCACTTCAAACTTCGGAACTTCGAGAGTTTTGTCTCCTTTGCGCAACAATAACCCAATTCACCCGGAATGTTGGACTTCTGAATACAGTCGATCCATGGACAAGTGTCCTTGTTGATGAATGGTCCAGATTAAGTTCGGATCCTGAGACTTCGGGAATCTCGACTCCTCCCAAACACGAAATCAAAATTTTCTGAACTTGCAAAGTCCAAAGGCTTTTAAGGGGTTAAACCCCACATTGTTTACCTAGATCCGACAACTGTTGGTCCTCACGCTCAGATCCTGCAGTTGGGATCTATGCTCCTCTATGCGCGCTCTTCCTCCAATCTGGACTAAGATCCGATGGTTCAGATTCACTCCCGTAGCCAATCTAACGGCTACTATATCTCTCCCTATGTTGTGGTCGCACTTTCCTCCCAAGAAGAGGATTTTTCAAACTTTCAAAGGCTTGGCCTTTGATCCTTCTTCTGTGAGACTGATTGTTGGGCCTCTGCTTGCACTGTCTCTCTTGAGCTCTGTCAACTTCAAGGGATTTAGGACCTGGCGCACACTTGCACTATCGGAACCTTCGATACGTTTCAGACTTAAATATTTTAAAGAAAATCCTCCTATGCACTCCTTGCGCTTCTTCCACAATATGAACCTTAAACAGCTCTTGACCTCTGCACGCTTTGCAGGTTCTATGTGCACACTTGCACTATCTCTCCTGAGCTTTGTAATTTCTCGAACTTCAAAGGGTCTCGACCCCTTTTTCCTTTAACTGTTCCCCGTTCCCTCCCTACACTCAGGCTCTTTCCTCTAGAGCTTTGAAACTTAAAACACTTTATCTCTGGTGCACTCCTTGCGCTTTCTCTTCAGAGTGTTTAGTAACTTTGATGTGCCTTCCCTCGCACTATTCCTTTTGAGCTTTAGAACAATTCTGGTGTGCCCACCTGGCACACTCTTTCTTGAACTCGAAGCAGAGTTCTAGAGCACTCTTTGTGTTGCCTTCACAGAGTATTTCAATTACTCTAGTGTGCACTCCTTGCACTAGCCTTAAGAGCCCAGAACTACTCAGAAAATTGCAGATAGAGAATTTCTATCTACTCCTGCAATAGGAAAAATTCATATCATCACTTATATCATTCATGAACACACAATAAACATTCAACCATAATCAGAAAACTCATAAAACATACACACAGAAAACTCATAGGCAGGGAAGTCTGCTTTTGTATTAAGATTGAATGTTATTTACACTGTGTGAAAGGATAGATTGCAATAGAGTCTCAGCACTTTCTCTCCTCTCGTCTCTTCCTCTAATTGCTAATTGCACTAACTATTTTTTTCTCAATACATTGATCTTTTTACAAAAGAGGGGCTCCTCGAGCCTTCCTCCACCTATTCACATTAAATTGCATTCAATTGACATCTAGTCCAAATTGGATCTAGATCCACCTAACTCTCAGCCATTAAAGGAGACTCTACACTTGGCTTGTACAAACACAGTGGCTCATCTTTCCTTCAGCCTTCAAACTTAAATTACATTGAATTTCATTAAAATATGATATTTAAACTCAAAATTGGGACGGTTGACGCGTCCTTCTTTGGGATTTGTTCCCTCCAAGTGCGTTGTTGCACTCGATCCTGACGTGTTGATGAGTTGGAGCGATGCTCCTACATCATAGATCTTCTTCCAAAACTCCTAAACATTCTCTAAAGGAGAAAAATCTAATCGCAAAGATTGTTGAGTGAATCAATAGTGATATGAAGGTTATCCTCGGGCAATTCACACCAGTTATTTAACTATCCAAACCATTAATGAGTCGTTATGCCCAATATTTAAAGACACTAAATCTATTATCAATGTTGAAATCCTTTTCCTGGATGGGTAAAGTCTGTAGAATATTTAGAGATGACAACTAACCTAATATAGTTCCACCTAGTGAGGGATGGCATGTGCGAGAAGAATCCTCATTGATCTCAAATGAAAAACAGAACTTTCCTATGCATGGGGACTAGAAAACTACTCTAATAATTAAGTTGAAGCATATGATTTACTCCATGGATTTCATATGGAATTAGACCTTCGTATTCATTCCCTTATAGTGGTGGGATACTCAAGCATAACCATTCAATCTGTTAGCACTAGAAGTCACCCTCCGATTGCAGAGAGAGTAAGCCCAGTAACCATCAATTTGTATGTCACAAATAATTGTAAAGAGGTCAAATGGGCGCACACTCAAGATGATATCGCTTTAACTCCGAAAATTGGACTGGTATGCACAGGCAAGTGAGGTCTTGATCAACTTAAGTCAGTAAGTTGGATTAAAGGTGAATAGAAGGAAGACTTGGTGAGGAGAATGTAGAGGTTTTCTATGGACATCAAGTCTTCCAGCAGCCTAAGGAGGAAAAACTCAAACACAAAATCCTCTTGGATTCAAAGTTTCAGACACTGAAGTTTATTTAAGAAACACAATGATAAAACATACATCACGATGCAGCTACAACAACTTGATTGGATCATCCATGCCCGAGCTCTTCAGTGTGAGAGGGAAAAAGATAACAAAACGAACTGATTAAAATTGGTCACAATACTACTGAAATCAAACCTTCATAACAACAGCATACGACCCTCGACGGGATCCTCCATGCCCGAGTGTTCTAACACAGCTTTTACAGAGAGATGGAAAGAAGTTGACTTATATTAAATAGGAAATCTCAAATCCTATTACATAACAGATAACCAGAGCTTTCATCAAATCTTTACAATGCGAGAGCCTAGCTCAACCATCGACCTCTAATAAAACTCAAAAGTACATACATATACTCAAAAATTCGCCTAGCAGAGGCGTGCTTGAACCGCTACATTAACGTTTTCAGTCAACGCCTCCTCTGTCAAATTGTGCAGGCCTCCTCATGTCAGATGTGAGCCAGGCATCGTTATGTGCTTTACAGGAAAAATTGTCCATAAGGAAGCTTCATATTGACAGTTTGCCTTTATGGTCGCTCTCTGCATGTTTTCCATTTATGGGGTGAGACAGTGGATCAACCGCCACTCCTTTTTCATTTATGGCTTCTTCTTGGGATCGCAACAAGGCTAAATGCCTGGGGGTTGTTGTGTGTTGTTGGAGGCTCTACACTGCAAGTCCTATGAAACCCGCGACCTTCCCTTTTTGCGCTTCTAAAATCTCGAGCCTTAGGCGCCAGCTCCTTCTTCATTACCCCTTCATGCTTGTGACCCGGGGCTCCACCTCTGATCACTTTGCGACTTCGGGCTTTGGGTGCACTAATGTGAGCCACTCTCGACTCTCATGATCCCCGAACTCCCAAACTAGAGCTTAGCGGGTGCTAGCTCCCCTCCTATATGTGCACACCTTAGAACAATGCACCTCGACTTTAGATGACACACATTTGTGGGTTTTTAAGCCCCCTTCTTTTGGATTTTGTCACCCAAGGGCCAAATCCAAAGGAAAAACATCCCCCTACAAGAATATGTGATAACATTAGGTTCCATGGGGGATAGAGTCCTCCCTAAGAGGCTCTAAGATCTCCTTTGTAGTTCCAGTTGCCTTCTACATTGGGCTATGGAGTCAAGCTCAAAACACCCTGCTGAGGAATACAGGTCGATAAGTAAAAAATGAAAACAAACATACATGGGCTCCATAGAAGATTATTTATATACATTCCTAGACTAATTGATTTTTACATGGTGCTAGGTGAAAGAAAATTTCTACCATAGCTATTCAAGTAACTTCTTGACTGGAAGTTCCTTTACTATGTCAGTAACTAATAACAAATGATGCAACCGTGACAGCAGAACGGTTACATCCTTCATCTTTCCTCCAAAGGCTGAAGTTGAGATAAAGCTAGGCAGCTCCAAGGCATGAAGGAAATGCAGCTCCATGTACTCGTTGACAGGATCATAAAACGAGTGGCAAACTCCAGAAATATTGTAACAGACAGCCTGATCTGCTCCATAGTTGCTCGCACATGGCTGAATATCTCTAGTAAGCATAGGTGGATGAGAACTTGATGCAGCTGACTAATCCCAGGTGGTACCTGCTCAATTACAGGTTCTGGATAGGAGATAAACTACCCACTAAGATCCTCCTTTACATGTTGCTCTGTGTTTTTTGTGAATCTAGGATAGTTGATTTCCACCCAATGCTTTTTCTTAATTAATAAAGGAAAAGGCTCTATAGTGTGGTCTTGGAAATCTTCCATAACACCATACTCACCTGTGAGTATTGGTGAAGTAATGCAATTTGAAAAATTTGAAAAATCTAAAATGTATGACTCCATGTAAATGGCCATGAGATCATGAATAATGTGACAGAATCCTGGCTGCTTTAGAAGATCAGGCTACTCCTCTGTAAAATTCTCTATGCTTGCAAATAAATTCCCTCCTTGTTCTTTTGAAACCAACTCTTGATCATCAACAGTTATCGTCTCTTCTTCATAAGAATGGTCACAAGATAAAGGTGCAACAACAGGATTTAGAACATCATACCTATGATCAGCCAAGAACATATAGTTATCTATGTAATCAACCACTACTACATGCTCAAAATGTTCTGGAAACTGATCATAAGATTGATATGCATTCCTGCCCATAGAAAAATCTGCAAATGTTGAAGAACATGATTCCAACTGTGAATCATACCTACTTCCTTGTTGTTGTTCCAGATTTTATTCATATTCACTATCTTCTTGCTTAGAATCTGAAATAGATTGACAGTATTCTTGCTCATGTACATGCAAATTTTTTAGATATGCCTACCTATGAACCCACTTGCTAGCCCTGATGTTCTCTTCGACCTCTACAGCATCTATAAATAAATTTTGTAACGATGAATATTTCCTTTCTCTCAAGAAAAGGACAAGATCTGGATGCTGAGCCATGACATAGTACACCATGGCAGCAGTGTCTGTGGGTCTGATCTCTACAGGCATACTATGATAAACATTGTAAAACCTCTTGTTGAACACAGCCAAGGATTCTTCTTCCCCTCTCCTCAAGGCATTAAAATCATCCCAGTACTAATCAAGGGACTTGTTCTCACCCCACCACTTTAAAAAATCATGGCATAGCTCGATCCAGGAACCAATAGAATCGGCCTCGAGACATCTAAACCACACAACAACATCTCCAGACAGGGAATGTGAAAATAGCCTCATGGTAACATCATCATGAACGATCTCAAACTGATCAGTAAAGTTCTCAAAGGCCCCTAAGTGCCTCTCAGCTGTAACATGATCCTCCCCAGAAAATTGAGGAAGATACTCAAAGGAATAAGGAGGGTAGGGATGCAGGTGATGTGGCAACCTTAGAGGCTTAAACATCATGTCTCTAATCTTAGCTTGAAAACTTGTGGGATGAATATGGGCTTCAACAATAGTATGGGGAGGTTCAACGGAAAAAACAGGATATAATGAGATCTGAGAAAGCTGTAAATCATTTTCAACCTCCTCAAGGCTACAAGGGTGATCAATTTCGAGAGGAGATGCAATACAGATCTCACTTTTATGAATAGACTGAGGTGAAGACACGGGATCAACATCTACAACACAAGAAGAGGGCATGTCTTCTTCTTCCAAGGATGGATGAATGAAGGAAGGCGTATTGTCATCTGAATATACAAAGCAGAGGATAATCCTCTTTATATGAGAAGGGAAAGAGAGAAATGAGTTGATAAAGAAGAATAGGATTTCATGAAGAAAACTCATAGACTGATACCTGGTCTTTCCCTTCAGTATGGTCATTTTTCTGTCAATAGGATCCTCCCCAGTGGAGTCTTTGATGGTGGAGTCGCCAGGTGCAAGTTGCAATCTTCAATGGTTATGGTATCTAATGCACCTTCAAAATCATAAGCTCTTTTTCGTTCTCCCAGGGAAGATATCTTCACTTTTGTCCCCGGTAATGGTGCCATAAATGTTAGCACTAGAAGTCACCCTCTAATTGTAGAGAGAGTAATCCCAGTACCCATTAGTTTGTATGTCGCAAATAATTTTAAAGAGGTCAAATGGGCGTAGACTCAAGATGATATCGCTTTAACTCCGAAAACTGGACCGGTATGCACAGGCAAGTGAGGTCTTGATCAACTTCAATCAGTATGTTGGATTAAAGGTGAATAGAAGGAAGACTTGGTGAGGAGAATGTAGAGGTTTGTTATGGACATCAGGTCTTCCAACAGCCTAATAAGGAAAAACTCAAACACAAGATCCTCTTGGATTAAAATTTTCAGACACTGAAGTATATTTAAGCAACACAGTCAAAACAACACAATGATCAAACATACATCACGATGCAGCTACAACAACTCGACTAGATCATCCATGCCCAAGCTCTTCAGTGTGAGAGGGAAAGATATAACAAAACGAACTGATTAAAACTGGTCACAATAATACTGAAATCAAACCTTCATAACAACAGCATACGACCCTCGACTGGATCCTCCATGCCCGAGTGTTCTAACACAACTTTTACAGAGAGATGGAAAGAATCCGACTTATATTAAATACGAAATCTCAAATCCTATTACATAACAGATAACCAGAGCTTTCATCAAAGCTTTACAATGCGGGAGCCTAGCTCAACCATTGACCTCTAATCAAACTCAAAACTACATACATATACTCAAAAATTCGCCTAGCAGAGGCGTGATCGAACAACTACATTAACGTTTTCAATCGGCGCCTCCTCTGTCAGATTGTGTAGGCCTCCTCATGTCAGATGTGAGCCAGGCGCCGCTATGTGCTTTATAGGAAAAATTGTCCATAAGGAAGCTTCGGATTAACAATCTGCCTTTATGGTCACTCTCTGCATGTTTTCCATCTATGGGGTGAGACAGTGGATCAGCCGCCACTCCTTTTTCATTTACGGCTTCTTCTTGGGATCACAACGAGGCTAAATGCCCAGGGGTTGTTGTCTGCTGCTAGCGACTCTACACTGCGGGTCCTATGAAACCCGCGACCTTCCCTTTTTGCACTTCTGAAATCTCAAGCCTCAGGCGCCTGCTCCTTCATCACCCCTTCATGCTTGTGAGCTCAGGTTGTGACCCGGGGCTCCACCTCTGAGCACTTTCAACTTCGAGCTTTGGGTGCACTAATGTGAGCCACTCCCGACTCTCCTGATCCCCGAACTTTCGAACTGGAGCTTAGCGGGTGCTAGCTCCCCTCTGATATGTGTGCGCCTTAGCACAACACGCCCCAACTTTGGATGACACACATTTGTGGGTTTTTAAGCCCCCTTCTTTCGCATTTTGTCACCCAAGGACCAAATCCAAAGGAAAAACATCCCCCTGCAAGAATATGTGATAACATGGTCGATGATAAAAAGAATCCCTTCTGGTTGACTATAACCTTGCTTCCATATTAGCTCAAGCTAAACATGGGATCACTAGTTTTCAAAATATATCCTTCAATGAGGTCTTAAGGGAAAACAATATTCATGCATATTCTCTAAATCCATTGATTTAAAATGGGGGAGCTTAGGGATAATGGTTCATTAATCTTCCAAGTCATACTTTAATCTTCATTCATCCAATCAATGGTAAGTACCAACAATTTAATAATCCACATGTCAATCACATGCTAGCCCTATTATCAAACCAAGGTAATAAATACAATGAGACTTGAGCTTCCTTCTCACATGCTCAAACTCTTGGTGAATTGGGAATTTCAAGTCTTGGCCAGTTTAAAACACAAGTGAGGTGGGACTATGGAAAATCATAGTGCATGGTGTCAAAGGGCCCATGGGAAGCCTCCTCTCTTGGTTAGTTGTCACTTGGACAATTTAGTTGTGGTTTTCAAGTTGGTTTCTCTCACGAATCTAATGAATTTAAGGTATGAAGGAGATTTTATAGGGATTCTTGTTTTAAGTGCTTCTAGAGTAGTGGAGAGTCAATTCTTGCAATCACTATGTGCATAGGATTTTGGTTTTTCGGGTTTAGTTCACCTCAAACTGATTAAAAAGGTATTTTTAATTCGAATGGACCGTGTCTTTGAATATGTTGTCACTCTTTCCATAATTCCTAATTTCTTCTCTCATAATTTAGAAGTTTCTTTTTTACTTGGTTGTTGTCTTTTCTAGTTGGGTTTCCCTTAGCATTCTAAAGGAAGTATTGGAATTTGTTATGTGGGTTTATTGTCTTGTTAGGTTCTAGTCACTCTCTGTAGATTGGTTCTCTATATTTGGATTAGCATTCATGGATTTTAAAGAATTGCAAGAAATTAGGAGAGTTCTTTGATCCCGCGAAGAAATGATTCAAAGCGATATAACCTTTATATTTTTTGTTACTTCTAAAGTACATGACAGTGAACAATAGTCCATCTCTCAAATTATTTCTATCATGAGTACATTAGTTCAATCGAAACATCAAATTTCCACCCTTGAAGTCGAATGCGGCATGTAAAGAAATTTGGTATTTGACCTACGCAAATATGCTCAATCTGGGGCATCCAATCTGTGATTGTCTATGAATTCATGTCATGGGGAACCAAAGGAACAAGACATAGTGCAGAAACTCATTGAGGACATGGATATCGGGAATCGGGAATCTTTTCCAACCAACATGGACGTAGAAGAGGCCATCAGTCACCATATTTTTTGTTAGTTAATTTTTTTTTAATTTATTAGCATATTATGCACTTTCTATAGAATTTATAGTACCACCAAGTACTGGAAATGTTTTCCAATTGACATATGTAAGTTTTGTATTTTGTTCTGGAATTGTTTGTCCTATTTGAATTTTGAGTACAAACAATATGTTGTAACGGTGTTGACCAGCTTAGGTACATGTTTTTGATGATACAAATTACCTGGTTTTGGTTAAAAAACAAACATATTGTTCCATCTAGTGACCCCCTAAGAGAATGTAGATGATTTGGTGTTTATCAACATTAGAAGATCTCATTTACACACCATCCCTGCAAGGACTCCAGTTATGTATTGTTTGGAAGCTATTGAATTAGTGATAAAGCATATAGACATTGATAATAAAAATGTGCTAAACGCTAACCTCATATTAGGCATTATAACTAGAAAAATATTATAGAATCCACCAACCTTAGAAGTATATGATTACTGATTTTGTTAATAAATTTCAGTGGGACAATGAAATCAAGAAGATTTTGAACAATTGGTGGGTGGAAGACAGAATATTTTTTGGGAAAATAGATGGCATATATACCATGATCAATTTAAGGGATCCTTATATCTATGATGTGGCCCTTGTTAAGGTTTAAGCTATTATTAGATTTCTTTTCAATTCACTAGATAACCATAGCATAGATAGGATCATTGAGAAATACACAATCACAAGAGACACATCATTTATCCTGGGAAACCCTCATGGGGGAGAAAACCCAACAAAAACGTCCTTAATATAGATAGCCAATACAATGCCAAGAGATAACTCAAACAATACAGAAAGTCCTCTCCCAAGAATACGCCTCTCTCCCTCTTCCTTCTTCTCCAACTGCAGCTCCAAACTTGCGCTCTGATGAACAAGTGAGTGTGTGTCCAAATGAGGCGCTAGCCTCTCTTATTTATACAATCTAGCAGGTGTGAATGGAAGTGTCTTTTCACTAGCAGGGTCAACTTCTCATTATGTGTGGTTATAACCACCTTTAATTAATATGGGGGGCAACTTCTCATTCTGCCTATTACAATTAGGGTTTTACCAATCCGCAAAAGGGGATTTGGTCATTTACAATACCCGACATGATCAATCCACAAAAAGGGATTGATCTAATGAATAATACATCAATAATAAATAGAATACTCTTTGCAGTTACAATATTTCAACACTCCCCCTTAACAAGAAGGGTGTTCTACAACAGCATCAAGCGAGAGAGAGGACAGCATCATCAACAACATATTGGAACACTGACTAGCGTATCTATAAATCATCGGAATTTTTTCTCATCATCAATATTGTCATTCTCAATAAAGAACTGGAATGGCATCATCATCTGCATCAACATGGATTAGTATAAAACTAATGCATCATCATCATAGCACAAGGATGGTCACATAATATCAGCACGAGGCTGGCACATCATCACAGCACGAGGTTGGCACATCATCACAGCAATTAAGTTGGCACATCATCACAACAATTAAGCTGGCACATCAGCACAACAATTAATTTGGCACATCATCACAGCAATTAAGTTTCCATATCATCACAACAATTAAGTTGCCACATCATCACAGTAATTAAGTTGGCACATCATCACAGCAATTAAGCTGGCACATCATCACAGCAATTAAGTTGGCTCATCATTCATAACCTTGAAGTAGAGGTTAGAATCATATTTACTCTTGGTAAAGCCCAAGCTTGTCAAAAAATTGTCTATCCTTCCATACCAAGCTCTAGGAGCTTGCTTCAATCCGTACAAAGCCTTATTTAACTTGCAGACATGAGTCTTCTTGTCTTCAACTTCAAATCCTTGAGGTTGTTCTATATACACTTCTTCTTTAATGACACCATTTAGGAAAGTTGTCTTTATGTCCATCTGGTGTAACTTCCACTTCATCTTAGCTGCAAGGGCTATGATGGTTTTGATCAAAGTGTATCTAGCTACAGGAGAAAATGTCTCTTCATAGTCAATGCCTTCCTTTTGAGAAAATCCACGAGCGACAAACCTTGCTTTGTACTTCTCAATACTTCCATCAGTAGCATGTTTTATTTTGAAAATCCATCTGGAAGACACCACATCCTTGCTCTTCAGTCTGGGAACTATTTCCCATACATCATTCTTTATGATGGATTGGTATTCTTTTGAATGGCTTCTTCAAAGCAGGTAGGCTCCTTCTCTAAGAGATCACACATTAAAGCCATAGAACTGGACAATGGCTTAGGTCTATTCACTTGTCTCGTGGTTCCTTCGAGAACACCATACTTCTCTCCATCTTGAATAATCTCCCTAGCCCAAGCTGGCTTTCTCTTATGGGAGACCATCATCTGGGGAGGTTCTTGAAATGATACTATGTCATGATCTTCTAGAATTTCCTCATCAGGGGAAGCTATGACTTCCCTCACTGGTTCTGCAACTCTAGGAGCTACAAGTTCCTCTTCATATACTTCTTCAAGCTGACATCTTCTTGATTTCTTGAGTGTTGCATCTTCATCAAAGGTCACATCCATGTGCATCTCAATATGATGGTTACATGGTATATAAACTTTGAAGGCCTTGGAGACCTCACAGTATCCAATAAATATTCCCTTCTTTCCTGAAGCATCCAGCTTGGTTCTCTTCTCTTTTGGAATATGTACAAATACTGGGCAGCCAAATATTTTGAGATGGCTCACTTCTGGCTTCTTTCCGGAGAACATCTCTTCAGGGGTCTTGAACCCAAGTGCAGTATGGGATAATCGGTTTTGTACATATATTGTTGTTTTTGTTGCTTCTGCCCATAAGCACATAGGAAGATCTTGATCATGAATCATGGTCTTCATTGCTTCCTTTATAGTTATGTTCTTTCTTTCTGCTACACCATTTTGTTGAGGATTGTAGGGAGTGGTGAGCTCCCTCTTGATCCCGACATCTTTGCAAAAGCTTACAAATTCTTTTGAGGTGTATTCTCCTCCATCATCTGACCTGAGTATCTTGATATTTCTTTAAGAAAGATTCTCTATCAAGGCTTTGAATTCCTTGAATTTACTGAACACTTCATATTTTGATTTCAAAAGGTAAACCCAGGGTTTATGAGAATAATCATCAATAAAAGATTCATAGTATACATACCCACTAATGGAGGATGATGGCATTGGACCACACACATCTGAGTGAATGAGTTCTAAGACTCCTTCTTCTTTATTGTCTCTCTTCGGAAAAGGGTT
>SNQJ01S0020336.1:77800-106620 GCA_010110895.2 Picea sitchensis | reverse complement strand
GCTTTCCTTAGTTAGACTATACTCCTACCAACCTTTTACCTTTGGCATATATTTTGCTACAACTCTAAGTTTACTTACCCTGGGTTGACAATTTAATTGAGGGTAGTTTAGTGTCTTTTTTAGTACATATAAATCACCTAACAGCGTGATGTCTCCTATTTTCAAGATCTATCCCAGTTGGGGAAGTCACATTTCCAAAACCCGTTCAAGGAGTCAAATAGAACAAATCTAGCGAAGATAATGAAAATTTCTCTATACTTCCCTAGATTTGTGGGAGAGGAAGATAACCTAAAACTGATGGAAGAAGTAACTGAAGATGAGTTAAAAGTAGTTCCCTCTAGTCTCCAGAAAGGAAAAATCCTAGGCCCGGATGTTTGGACTATGGAGTTCTATTTGGAATTTTTTGACATCATTAGGAAAGATTTTCTTGTTGTGGTTGAAGAGGTTCACAAAAATGGGCATATCCATGATCCTTTAAATTCCACCTTCATTTCCCTTATTCTGAAGGTCGACAATCCTAAATATCTTGATTATTTCAAGCCAATCCCTCTATGTAATTGTATATACAAAATAGTGGCAAAGGTTATTGCACACAGAATCAAAAAGGTATTATATGTCTCAGTCTCCAAAGAGCAATTTGAGTTCCTGGAAGGACGTCAAATTCATGAAGCCATAGGAGTGGCTCAAGAAGGCTTGCACTACATCAATATAAAGAGGCTGAAAGGGGCGGTTCTAAAGATCGACCTATCAAAATCTTTTGACATAGTCAATTGGCTCTACATTTGAATGCTATTAACTCATCTGGGTTTTGATAAAGGGCTCATTAGATGGGTGATGAGTTGCATTTCATCTGCATATTTTGCAGTATTAATTAATGGATCAATTTTCCCTTTCTTTCGAGAAAAGAGTGGTTTGAGGTAGGGATGCCCTTTATCCCCCCTCCTTTTCCTACTAGTGGTTGAATGGTTACGCAGGGCTATTGCCATGGAAAAATCAAACAGAAACTTTGAAGATATTGATGTCTCCTCTTATCTAAGAATTAATCACCTTCTTTTTGTAAATGATGTAATTGACTTTTGCAATGGATCAAGAAGGACAGAAGTGGTGCTTTATGATATTTTAACTCTGTTCAGTAAAGCCACATTAATGATGATAAATGAAGGAAAGTCTATGATCATCTACCAACATCTGGAAGATGAAGAGATAGAGGCTTACAAGGATTTTTTCCCCTTTACTACAAAAGGGATTGATGAAGGAATAAAATATTTAGGTTTTCACCTAAAACCTAATTGCTACAGAAAAGTGGATTGGATGTGGTTTATAGGAAAATTTGAAAAAGGCTTCATGCTTGGAGCCTTAAATGGTTATCTAGGGTAGGAAGGTTATTCCTTTTCAAATTGGTCTTGGAAGCAATTTCAGTCTTATGGTTGTGTCTAGCATGGATTCCCAAAGGAATACTGGAAAAAATCAGGAGAATTTGCTCAAAACTTCTTTGGGAGGGAAATCAAGACAAATCAGTGGGTTAAATGGTCCATGATTTCCATTCCTAAAGGATTAGCAGGCTGGGGACTGAAGAAATTTGTTCTCTTCTCAAAAGAATTGAGACTAATATCTATAGATAGTCTCTAGGCTCAGGTGGTCACTTAGAAACATATACAGTTGTCATCTCTGTTGGATTGGCTAAGGAACCCTGTCAAAAAACTATCTACAACTTCATTATATAGAAAGAACTTGTCTCTCTTCCTATGATGTCGTAGGAGACAATTTGGCATGGAGAATAGGAATGGGAAACAAAGTTCACATTGGTTTGGATCCTTGGCCTGGAAGCAGGGCTGCCCACATTCTTCCAGCAAATCTAATCCAAAGTTTCCACGACAAAGGATTCCACCATTTGAACCAAATTGGGGATCTGTATCTTACTTTGATTTGGCCACATGAATGGAAATTGCTTCAACAATTGGGGATATAATCCGAGGAAACTAAGCAGTGGGATACTTTCAGAAGAGCTTTAAAAAAGGCACACATAATATTAGTTGACAGAGGGGATGAATTGATATGGGTTGCAGAACCATTTGGCACATATTCCCCAAAGGGAGGATACATTCATTTAAATCTGGATATCCTCCAAAGGGATCCATCCTAGTGGTGGAAAGGAGTGTGGAAGCTTAATTGTCCCCCAAAATTAAAATTGTTCATGTGGTTCCTCCTAGCGAAAAGAGTCCCAACTTGGGACCTCCTGCAGACAATAAAATTTGAAGGCCCTGGTAGATGCCCTCTATGTAAGGCGGTAGAAGAGACTCAGGAACACCTCTTCCTGCTCTGTCCTTTCTTTAAAGTGATATGGCAAGACATCTCTCAAAAAAAAGGAAGGGTCATTTCATGGGAAGGTGTTCAAACAGAGGAAGCCTGGAGGTCGTGGTGCACAAACCCACAATACAATTTTTTGAAAGCTCTACCTTCAATAGTATGTTGGGGAATTTGGTTAGGAAGAAACTCAAAAATTTTAAGGAATCAAGATATCCTAGGTGAATCAATATCAACCCAAGACTTAGCTATCTTGGATCACTATCCTCAAGAAAAGGAAATTTTGAAAAGAAGAGAAGTGAGAGTAGAAAGAGTGGATAGCCACAGGCCATGGGCATTTTTCGATGGAGCATTCCATAATAGGAACCGGATATGTGGGGGGGGGTGTGATTTTACACATTTCCAACAACGTGAGGTTTGATTAAAATGGGTTTTGGTTCAAGATCCAACAATTATGCAGAACTGATGGCCTTGAAACTGCTTTTACTCTTCGCCAAAGAAAAATAAGTCACTTCTCTTCATATCTTTGGGGATTCCCAATTAGCATTCATATGGGTACAAAATCATGCCAGATGTCAAAATATTATGTTCAGAACCAATATCGAGGAGGTGAAAATCATTTTGAACACTTTTGATGATTTTGAAATTCATCATGTGTACAGGGAAAGGAACGAAGAGGTGGATCAACACTCCAAAGAAGGACTTGGATTGGCTCCTAGGCAGTGGATGATTAGAGAAGAAGATAATGGCACCTTTTATGAGTTCTACCATTGGCCTTTTATGGATCCCCCTCTCCACTATGACTCTCAAATTTTTCTGTGGGGTTTTTTTTGCAAAGACTACACTTTTTCGTGCTCCTTGACAGAAGACATTTTGGCCAGGTTATATTCCATGTCTTTGATACAAGGACCTATGTGGATCATGCTTTTATGCTATGCAAAAAATGGAAGATGGCCATGGGCTTGATTTTGTAAAACTTATGGCAAGCCTATTTTAATTATTTGCAAGTTGGTACAGTACCTAGTGCAAATGGATGACATAGAGGTAGACTTCATCGAGGATGAAAACGGTAGGGGGGACATCTTCCTCATGGATGAGGATTTCATCCATATTCAAAATCTAAAGTGGGTAGTTGATCTAGAGGAGTTGGAGCCATTAAATATGATTGTGATCCAGGAGGATCCGGGAATGCTCACAAAGATCCATAAAGATCTCAAACATCCACAGATATCCAGAATGGTTCAGAAATTCTCAAAATTCAAAATCGTCCCAAAAACACCATCATTACGTAGAGCTCAGTGATAGCTTTCCAATGGTGAAAAATTCACCTCAAACAAAGTTTGTATGAAAAAGTTATGAGTGGTCAAAGTTCAGGTCAAAAAGGTCAAAGTCAAAGGGGTAAAAGGGTTAAACATGTCACCACTACATGGGTGACTGGCAGAACCATACATGTTATGCGGCCACACCACCAGGGTTCCACCTAGACTGATTGTACAGTGACTGGGTAGTTGAGTTGGTATCCAGTGGACGAATTGTTGAATGACATGTGGCATTGGAGAGCCAATGAGAGGTTGCCATGTGGCATCCTCCCATTGGAAAATATTGGTTAATATGTGTAAAATTTATGGAGTCAAAAGAGGTCGAACCCACGACCTCCATAACCCTTAACATAGGCCCCACTACCAACATGTCACGCAATAGTTCTTAACCTATAAGAGACAAACAATATATATAAATTTATGTAAAGGTTCATTTGGGTGGTTAAAGGGCCCTCAACCCTTATCCCTTAGTATGTTGCCATACCATGTAACGATTCAATTGGGACATGGGGCTATCACTAAAATTCCCGTGGGAGTTACACTTATATATGTTGTTTGTAAAATATAGTTATATGTGTCATAACAATATAACATAACCCAAAAATCGCATGGAGGGATTTAAACTATGTATTATATATAGTAAATGCACCCAAAAAAGAGCCATTGAATATATGGCGGTCGGTGGGAATGGAACCCCCAACCCGCCAACTATAGCAAAGACTTAAACAACCTCTCTAACCAACTATCCATTGTTTTGGGTTAGTTATGACTATGTAACACAATATAATTAAAGGTTTCCCATGAGTTTAGAAGGTGTTTAAGGGGCTTAAGCCCTATTTAATGGCGTGTGGACCAAGGAGAGGACACACAATTAATGCAGAGTGGTCTCGTGATTCGTGCCCAAGGGTACAAAAGTTTTGAGGTTACACCGTAAAGTTTGTTGAGGGGTACCTTGACGGATTTCAAATATTTTATATCAATTTTGCATGATTTTTTTGCCAGGAATCCAATGATGCACTTTGTTTCTGCATTTGAGCAACATGTAAAAAGGTCATTGTAAAACGTAAGCATTTGAGCATTAATATAAAAAGTATCTATTGGAAGTGGACCCGGAGAGGTAGCCCAAATTGGGTGAAGTCCACTTTTTACAACTTGTGTATGTGATTATATTATTGTTGTTCATTTCAAGTTCAATTATTTTTAAGTTATTTATCATTAAATTGGATTTGGTTAAATAACTTCTTCACATGTAATTTGCAAAATATTCAAGCGATCATTTTATTTCGAAGATCAAGTAGATGTTTATGTGTATTTAAAATTATCAGCATCTAAGGATTTTTTGGATCAAATTGGGACCCTCGATCCAAGGGAGGGCATCCCTAGGTAATGTTAGCTTTCAAAACGAGTGGATGGGAGGGATCCAGTAGCTATTTCATCTAGTGATATTCTCATTTCAAATCTCAAGTCATTATCCAATTCTCCTAAATCCTTCTCCCATTCGCCACCCTTGTATGCAGCTCAAGCGTGTTTGGAGAATAAGCTTTGCAGCAGTATCTCTCTCAGAGGGTATGAGGATTCGCGTGATCCAACGAAAGAAGAAACAACTAATCTTAAGAAGTAGAGGTGTTGGAAAGTTAAGAAAGAGAGACACATGATGGTGGTGGGAACAGATGTCAACATTGGTGACATATTTAATCTCCTTGGCAAAGCGATTGTTGGTCGTTTCTGTGGGGAAAAAAATTCCCCAACTTCTTTATAGTCTTGGGTGGACGAGAACTGGTCCAGTTTGCTAGGTTATCGCCCTAAATTCCATACCTTAGCATGAGGATGGATATGCTTCAAGTTAAAAAAAAAGGAGGCAATAACGAAGAATTTTAACAAGGTTTGGGGATGGGGCCCCTCAGACCTAGTTTTAAAAGAGTGGGTGATAGTGTTCGACTCTACCCAAGACTCGCTAGCTCCAATGAAATTTTGGGATATAGTCCCTAACTTGTCAATGGTATTTTGGGAAGAAGTAGTCATGGTTTCAATTGGAAATAAAATTGGAAATTTTGTTAGTTGTGAGCATGAATATCAATAAAAAACCAACAGAAGATGGGCTTGGCTTCAAATTGAATTGGATAGGGATGACCTCCTTGACGAAATTGAGTTGGTGTGGGGATATTTTACCTGGAAACAAAGGATCGACTACTGGTGGGTTCCCTTTACATGCTTTGGTTGTCACAAAGTAGGGCATCGACAAGTGTAGTGCAGAAGACCCCCTGTCTTCATTTCCCCCTTTCCATAGAACATGGAAGTGAAAGGAACAACTAGTGGACTCTGTCAATAAAATTTTGAAGTCCTCCATCTATAATTGTGACAACGGTGACAATTTGTTGGTTAAATCCTACTCTCCAACACCTCGTCGAGATTCGAATTTGGGTAAGCCTCTTTCTTCTAATTTTTTGTTTATGTTCCAAAGTCTCATGTTTTACATGTGGTTGGGGAGACAACCGTACATTTTTCTCTAGTAAAAAAGGAATTTTCCCCTCCCAATTATGATTCTAAGGTTGATGGGTGTACTTTTCTCTCCAACGTACAGTCAGTCCAATCTCATCCCTCTCTTTGTTGTGATCCCCATTTGTCAAATGTGTGCCCATCATCCTCTTCCTCCCCCTCTAAGGCCTCAATTGCCTCTATGGAATCCAAGTATTCCCATAAAATAGATTACATGTTATGGTCAAGGGTTAAAAAAGGTAATGAGGAGTTACGTTTAGGTGGTATAGCTATGGAGAAGAGTGTTATGGGTCATGTTGGTCAAAAGTATTTGATTTCCTTAGCTCAATTACAGATAATGAGGAAATAAGGAGTGGTAAGCAACCAACCATAACTCGAACCTATGAGCAAGGAAAGCCCAAGGTAAGGGTCACAAATGATTATTTGTCTTTCAATGTGCACGGGGTTGGGGGAAGCTCCAAAAGCAATGCCCTCAAAAGACTTATCCATGTTAGTAGGCCTAACTTCATTTTGATCCAAGAAACAATATGTAGTGGGGAGAAAGATTTAGAGTCTTTCAAACGTTGCTTAAAATATTGGTCCTTTTGCATTGTTGATTCGGTGGGGCTCTCTGGAAGGTTTCTCTCCACATGGAGTCCTAGGTTCAAATCCCTCTCCTCCTCCCAGATCCCCTCTAGAATTGTTATCGATGTGATGGATAAAATTTTAAAATGCCCCATTGAAATCATCAATATTTACGGTTTGTATGCAACATAGTTCAATTTTGAAATGGTGTGAGCAGGTCTGGTGTTATAAACACTTAGAATATCATCTTAGCTAGGGACCTAAATTTATATTTTCTTTAAAGGAGGTTTGGGGTGATCACCCTCGCCAAGACCCACACAAATCCTTTTTTTCACACTGGATCGAGAAATATCACTTGATTGGTTTGGCTCCTCAAAAATTCTCACAAACTTGACATAATGGAAGAAAACGATCTAAACTAGTGGCTAAACATCTAGATAGATTTTTAATTTTTGAGGATATGATCGATCAACCCTCATTCTTCAAATCGAGGGTTTTAGTAGGGGGCATATTTGATCATATGCCAATAATGTTGGAAATTGCTAAAGAAGGTCCCAAGCCTCCTTCGCCCTTTAAATTTAATCATACCTAGCTCAAGGAAAAGGATTACAAAAGCTTAGTTTACTCAATCTGGAGGACTTTAGTGGAAGATCATGAAAGTAACCTTATGCATCAGTTCAAAAAAAAATTAGCCAGGGTCAAAAAAGGTTTTTTCCGTTGGGTCGAAAATTTTAATGCGAAATCTACAACTCTTCTGTCGAAAGTCAAAAATCAAATAAGGGAATTGTTGATCGAAAGAAAGGTTAAAACTCTTTCTGATGAGTAGGAAGAATCCCTTTGTGATCTGATAAAAAATTATTTATTGGATTATGAGGAAGCTCGATGTCGTCTTAAAAACAGGGAAATCTGGTTAAAAGAAGGTGACAATAACTCAAAAAAATTTCAAAAATTTGCAAGCCACTGGAAAATCTCAAATTCCATTTGGGAAATCAAGGATCTAAATGGTTGTCTGGTTTCCTAATTTGAAGATATTGCTAATGCGGGTAAGGTTTTCTTCACCAACCTTTTTAGGGAGCTCCTTGGGTGTCCTATCATGGAAATCTTGAAGGTCATTAATCTTTTTCCAAAGTCTATCATAGAGGAAATGAACTTATCACTTCAAGAAGATATCTTTGAAAAAGAGATTATGACTATGTTGTCCTCTTTTCAGAAAAGCAAGAGCCCTGGTCTTGGTGAGATGACAAATGAATTGTACCTTGGTTTCTTCGATCTACTCAAATCCAACCTTTTAAAAGTGGCTCTAGAATCTCAAAGATTTGGTAAAATCTTGATATCTTTCAATTCAATGTTTTTAAACTTAATTCCAAAAAAAAAATCTTATGTATCCTTTGAGGAATTTTGTCCCATCTCCTGTTGCAATTTAATCTATAAGATCATAACCAAAATAATTTTCAAGCATTTAAAACCAATTCTTAGTGATTTTATATCTCAAGAATAGTATGGATTCCTTAACAAGAGACAAATTCATGACGCAGTATCCATCACCTAGGTAGCCTTGCATTCCATCGGGACTAACAAGATTTCAGCCATAGTCATGTAATTATACCTCTCCAAAGCCTATGATAAGGTTAGATGGATCTTTTTCAGACTTGCTTTGATCCCAATGGGTATGAATCTAAATACAGTCAACTATATCAGGGGTTGTATTGAGTCCTCTTCTTTTGAAGTTTTAATCAGTAGATCACCATTTGCATCAATTTGTTCTTCTAGGGAGATCCTCTAGGGATTCCCTTTGTCCCTATTTTATATTGGTGGACATTGATGGCCTCCCACCTATTCCACTGGCTCAAAATATAGTTTCCATCTTGGCAGATTTTCTACGGTTTTTTGGGTCCCAAACTTTCGGGGTTGTTTTGAGGCCCAAAACGGCGTTTTTTTTTGCTCGAAAGCACCTAACTTGTAGAGAAAGGAAATGATAGGCTAAATGAAATGTGTACTCCTTGGCTAGACCTTTCTAATGAGGTACCAAGCTCCCTAAATGGAGATCGTATGCAAAATTTGCACCCCCGAGAAGTTGACGTATCAAGTACCCCCATCGAGTCCCACAAACCTTTTGGCATTTCATCTCCCAGGCTTGGGGTTTTGAATGTTTAGGATTTTCTTGTTTTTGATTTATGTTAAAAAGGCCATTGGAGCCTCATTGTAATCATGTTCTTGTGAATGCGCGTAGCCATCACATCTCTTCGCAGAGATAATTTACCACCATTATAGTGAGTTCACTTCACTCTGTGTTTTCTTTTACATTCTTTGCATATTTCATTCTTTAATAGAAATTGAGTATTATTGTATCTTTATGTTTCTGTCTTATTTATGTGTTTCATTTCGTTCCGTCATAAATATGGATCAGTGGTATCAGAGTGGTTTGCTCTTTTTTATGTTTCTCTGTGCATGTCCCCAACGAGGTCAGGGTATAAGGTATTGGGACTTGAACCAATTGATCCCTTGGAAGACTGTCCTCGCCGACCTCGATAGTCTCTTATGGAAAAGGAAAAGAGAGATAAGGGAGTAGGAGATCCTATTAACGTGTTGCTCACGGAAGTCCTCGCACAATAGAGGAACGATATGATGAATCATTTTTCCCAAATCCTTCAGCAGTTGTCGGCAGCAACATATGCATCTTTGTCAAGCAACCACTTTGGAGTCACCACCCCCTTCAAGGTACAATTTAATTTTGATATTCCCATATATGAAGGTTAGATAGATACAAATTCTTTGGATAAGTGGTTAAATCTATTAGAAGGTTATTTCTCTACCCATAATTTATCGAATAGGTAAAAGATCACCTTTGCACTCCTTAAGGCAGTCCCCATGTCAAACATTGGTGGGAGACATACTGTGAGCAGAACTCCATAGAGAAGTTTGGAATATTTGGGGTTGAGCCCACTTGGGACTCTTTTATTGATGTCTTCAAGGAAAAATATTTCGATGTTAGAAAGTAAGATGACAAATACACGAGATGGGCCACACTACATCAGAAGAGGGACCAAACAATGTTAGAGTTCACAAATACCTTCCATACCTTGCACACCAACTTGGGTATCAGAGACTCCGAGAACCATCTTGTTCTAAAATACCATTTGGATCTACATAGGTACATCCAAACATAAACAGAGTTTCTGGACATCTCGTCACTAGGAGTTGTGTATTGATATGTTGTCAAAATCAAGAAAAAATTTAAACAAAGGAATAAATGGGAGTTTAGATCTGCAAATGCATCATAGAAAAAGTAGGGAAAAGGTGGCCCCAACACACCAAATAAAGTAAAAATCAAGGATTGACAACCTCTGTACAACCATACTAAGCCACAAATAAAGAAAGGTAATGGGAAGACGAATAAAGACACTAGGAAATTGTGTGAATTCCATAAAATCCCCTAGAAAAACACTTATGCATGTTGCTCGAAGCAATCATTAGTGGCCGCGTTGAAATCCTCGGAGTCAGATCCAGGCCCTGACTTTGATTCAGAGCTAGAAAAGGGGAAGTGGATCATTGATGCAGAACCTAGTGCCACAGTCGCTACCACCAAGATCCATTCAAACGAACCAGAAGAATCAGAGGAAGGTGAGTGTCTTTTTCACTCGCTGATGTGGATGAAGGGTGCTCTGCTACATTTCATTATTGATAGCAGAAGCCAAAAGAAACTCATCTCAGGAAAGGTTATCAAATGGTTGGAGTTGCCAAAAACACCACATCTGCAACCATACAACATCAAGTGGCTCAGCAAAGGACGAGATCTGCACATCAGCCAACAATGTTGCTTTCCTTATGGCATCGAGCCCTTCAAGGATGAGATATTGTGTAATGTTTCCCCACTTGAAGTTTATGATTTTATTTTAGGTCAGCCATATATGTGGAAACATCATGCCATATATGAGTGTAGACCTCGTAGTATCATTGTTGTTGTGGGCAGACAATTGTACAAGATACCAAAGGTAGCTCTACCTACCACAATTTCTTTGGTCTCAACTAAGCAGTGTAGGAAGGTCATCTCCCAGACTGGGAAATTTGTCCTCTTCATGATTCATTCTCAAAGTGAGCAGAAGGTCATGGCCACATCCAAGTCCTCTACACAAGGCTCGTCTACATAGTAGAAGCAAATGGACAAAGTCATGGAAGAATATTGGGACATCTTCACCTCACTTACTAAGGTGCTTGTGCATTGTCAGATCAAGCATTCAATTGATTTGACCCCTAGAACACCTTTTTCTAATGGGCTAGTGTATCAGTGATCTCTCCTAGAAAATGAGAAAATCAAGTGCCAGATTCAAGAGTTGCTCAAAAAAGGGCACATTCAACCAAGCTTTGCATCCTGCGGAAGCCAAATCGTGCTCGTGTAGAAGAAATACAAGACCTGGAAACTTTGTATTGATTACATTGCTTTGAACAAAAGCACAGTCAAGAACTGGTACCCAATTCCCCCAATTGACAAACTTGTCGACCAGCTCAAGGGGGCCAAGTACTTTAGCAAGATTGATCTGAAGTCCAGCTACCACCAAGTCCCCATAGAATAGATTGATGTATGGAAGATTACTTTCAAGTCTAAAGAAGGTATTTTCAAGTGGTTGGTCATGCCCTTTGGCTTGACGAATACCCCAAAACTTTCATGAGGTTGATGGATGACATCTTGTGGCCCTTCACCAATTCCTTTGTGGTTGTATCTCTAGATGACATCCTCGTCTTCAACAAGAGTTGGGCAGAACACTTGCAGCACATTCAGCAGGTCATCCACACTCTGTGGTAGCACAAGCTATATGCTAACTTAGAGAAATTCTCCTTCAACATGAACATGGTCCAATAACTCAGATACATTGTAGATGAGAATTGGGTGCATGTTGATCCAGCCAAGATCCAAGTCATTCATCACAGGCCAGCCCCAAAAACACTCACCGAGCTTTGGAGCTTTTAAGGCCTTGCCAACTTCTATCACATATTTGTATTAGGGTTCTCCAATATCACATGGGCTCTCATCCAAATGACCAAGGGTGGCTGCAACACAAAATTTGTGTGGGGCAAGTCCCAACAAAAATCCTTTGATGATATAAAACATCACTTATGCTCATCCCTGGTGCTCACCTTACCTGATCTGAAACAACCATTTGAGATTGAGACATATGATTTCTATTATGTTGTTGGTATCGTTCTTACTCAGCATAGTCATCCAGTGGCCTATCATAGTGAGACACTCTCATATGCCGTCAATAAGTATCGCACCTATGCCAAAAAATGTATTCCATCATACAAGCTTGTCGCTAATGGAAGAATTACATTCTAAGGAAGGAGACAAACATCCATATAGATCACAAGCCTCTATAGTTCATGCATACTTAAGGAAAATAGAAGAATGGTCGCCATCAAAAGTGGTCCACATACTTGCATAATTTTCACCTCAATATTAAGTATAATAAAGGGAGCACCAATCGAGTTGCTAACTACCTCAGTTGACCTCCAGTTGCAGTACTAACCACAATGCTTGACTCTTGTGGGCATGAGACCTCTAGGTGGTCCCAACTCTATGGTAGTGATCCTAACTTCGCTACAACCTACCAGATGTTGGGAACATGCATGGTTGTTGTCAATTTCCATCTTCATGATGGACTGATATGCCATCTGGGTCATCTTTGTGTCCCTTCAAGCGAGTGTGCAAAGCTGATTTGGGAAGCCCACTACAATGGGGTGGCAAGACACTTTGTCATGGAGAAGATAGTGGCAGTACTATAGAAGTATTCCTATTGGTCAAAGCTTTGATGAGATGTTATTAAATATATTAGATCTTGCACTGCCTACTCCATTTCCAATCCATCCATTAAAAACAAGGATTGTACACCCTTTTACCTACTCCCAACAGGCCCTAGGAATCCATATCGATGGACTACATGTCATGTCTCCCCTCCACCAAGCATGGAAATGACTGTGTATTTGTGGTTGTTGATTGATTATCTAAGATGGCCATTATGACCGCCTGCAAGAAGAATATCATAGCCAAGGCCACTACCAAGCTCTTCTTTGAGCATGTATGGGTACACTACAAACTACCACATACCATCATATTAGATCAAGACAGTAGATTCTTGAGCACATTTAGGTCAAGCCTCTAGTCTTTTTCGGAAACCAAGCTCACCAAATCCATTTCTTTCTACCCTCAGACTGATGGACAGATAGAGGACGTCCATAGGATGATCGTGCATATCTTTGCATGTACAACTCCAAGCATCCATGCACATGGGATGAGAACCTTACTTATGTCCATCACAACTACAATAGATCCCTCCATAGCTTGACCGGCCACAACCCTTTTCAAGTGGGCTTGGGCTTCCAACCATTGGGCCCCATTGATGTAGCATTGCCCCTTGCATACACACAGGTATAATCTTCCCATTCTCAATCTGAGGTCGACAAAGCTACCAAATTCATTGAACATATTTAGCACATATGTCAACATTTCCATGACATTTTTCAGAAATCCAACACTAAGTACAAGTATTGCCATGAAAAACATAGGGTTCCCCATAAGTTTCAGGTGGGAGACAGGGTTTGGCTACATTTGTAGAAAGAGCACCTTACGAGACCCCATCGGAAGTTTTGTCCACTTCGCTGTGGAACTTACACCATCACCAAGGTTATGGACGACAATACTTTTGAGTTAAGTATTCCCCCCTTCCTTGGCTTGCATCCAATATTCAATGTGGACCTCCCTCGGCCATATTTTCAACCACTACTAGACACATCGGAAGTGGCAGAGAAACTGACACCTATAGAGCTCAACCTTGACTGCATGGAATAGGAATCCATTGATGATGAAAACTATATAGGAAGAAGCACATGGAATTCATTTGTCATCATGGAGGTAGAGGGGAATCAAGTAGAGGGAAGAGGAAGATGATTCCCTTGTTTGGTCGAGGAATGAGAAATCTAGAAACTACATAGTCAAGTTAGGTTATTTATCTTAGGAAGAGGCTACATTCGAGGCGGAAAGAAAGTGGTGGTGGTATTTTGTGTGGAGGACCCATGCACCTTTAAAAGCAAAGATTTTGTAATGTCTAGCTATTAAAAACAAAATGTTAATGTGAAACAATGGGACAAAAAGATGGTGGATAGGTCCAAACAGAGGTGCTTTGTGTAAGGTTGATTTGGAAATAGTGCAACATCTTTTTATTTCCTGCCAATATGCCCAATAGGTAATGAAAAAGGTCTCAAAGCTCGTTAAACTACACAAGTCATCTCTATCCATTAATCTTCTCAATTGGATTAAATCCTAGAAAGAGGATCCAGACACAAAATCTTTTCTCTCCATCCCTTTTTTCTTGAAATATTTCTTGTGGTGGGCATGCAATGTATGCATCTTTCAAGATGTGTTTATTCCATCAATAACTATTGTTTCTCTAGTTGTCAAATTAACTCAAGAGTTCAGGTGTGAGGTCAAAGTTCCAAAACCAAAAATCATCACCCTTCCTTCTTTAGACATATGAATGTCGTGGGGCTATTTTGATGGTGCCAGTCAGTGGCATCCTTCAGGATGCAAAGCTAGTGTTGTTATTTATATTTTCGAGTCTTATTTTTTCAAAATATGTTATTCCCAGGGTAGAGGAACAAACACGAAAGTTGAGCTTTTAGATTTATGGGATTTACTTTTCATGGTCACCTCCTTGAATCTACGCAAAATTCAAATTGTGGGTAACTCCAAGGTTGTAATCGAGTGGATTAAAGGAAAAAATCAAATGTAAGTGTTGAGACTCAAGACTCTGATGGCCCAGATCCACTCTTTCTTTTTATCCTTGGAATGGTTCTATGTCAATCATATTCCCAGAGAACTAAACTCATTGGTCGATTAACTTTCTAAGGAGGATCTCTCTCTGGATGCGAGAGCTTTCATTTCTCAAGAGTATTTTGAAGGGAAATTTTGTGAGGAAACAAATTTCCGCCTATAGTTTTTTCTAAAATCATAGAGGGTTTTTTTTGTTGATTTAGTGAAATATTTTTGGTAATGTTTTGATATAGGAAATAAACCTATTGTATGTGGAATGTGAATGAATGGTAATCAATGTGATAAGAAATGGATAGTCTCAGGAGGGACGGTAATATGTATATTCTATTTTTGATGAGTATAAAGTTTTTTTCTTTCTGATATAGGAAATAAACCTATTGTGCGTGGAATGTGAACGAATGGTAAGCAATGTGATAAGAAATGGATAGTCTCAGGAGGGATGGTAATATGTATATTCTATTTTTGATGAGTATAAAGTTTTTTCTTTCTCAGAATAATCGAGTGGATTAAAGGAAAAAATCAAATGTAAGTGTTGAGACTCAAGACTCTGATGGCCCAGATCCACTCTTTCTTTTTATCCTTGGAATGGTTCTATGTCAATCATATTCCCAGAGAACTAAACTCATTGGTCGATTAACTTTCTAAGGAGGATCTCTCTCTGGATGCGAGAGCTTTCATTTCTCAAGAGTATTTTGAAGGGAAATTTTGTGAGGAAACAAATTTCCGCCTATAGTTTTTTCTAAAATCATAGAGGGTTTTTTTTTGGATTTAGTGAAATATTTTTGTAATGTTTTGATATAGGAAATAAACCTATTGTATGTGGAATGTGAATGAATGGTAATCAATGTGATAAGAAATGGATAGTCTCAGGAGGGACGGTAATATGTATATTCTATTTTTGATGAGTATAAAGTTTTTTCTTTCTCAGACATAGGGTAAAACCTATTGTGCGTGGAATGTGAACGAATGGTAAGCAATGTGATAAGAAATGGATAGTCTCAGGAGGGATGGTAATATGTATATTCTATTTTTGATGAGTATAAAGTTTTTCTTTCTAATAAAAAAAAAAAAAAAAAAAAAAAGGAAAATCATGCAACATTTGCTAAGAAATAGATTGTATTGGCAAAGAAAAATGTAATCTTGCCTAGACCACAACCAAAAGATACCACAAATCATAAAGAAAAGTATTCCATGGACATGGATAGTTTGCAATGAATGATTAAACATTTAACAAATGAGATCATATATATCAAGAGGAATTATGGATAAGGTACGTCAACACAATTTCCATACAAACCATTCTTCAAAAGATTCATACCACCAAATCCCATTGAACCACCACCTACAAGTTTGAATATTAACCTAGAGGGAATTTCTATGGAAAACTTCTATAATTATCATCAAGCTAATCATTCAAAAAAACATGTCCACAATGGACAAATGCCATGAATTTGGTTGCCAATCATTTTCTGGATGAACACATTCAAATAGAAGAATCTAGTGATCACGTAGAGGGAGAAATAGAAAAAGAAGTTGAGGAAAAACCTAGTGAGACAACCATGGTTCTCTTGGACATGTTTCTCGGCTTCAATCTGGATGAATAAGAGGAAGTAGAAGAAGAACTACATGTTCAAAGTGACTACATTCTTAGAAATAAGGAATTTGTCCAACAAACTTTCAAAATTCAACCAACAAGAAGAATTATACTATATCTCATAATGTAAGAACTTATTCTAATATACCTAATGCTAGTAATGCTTCCACCAATAGCCAGGATTCCATGGAATACAATGTAGATGAGGATTTCAAGAAAATCAAAGCAAATATCCCAATCCTTGATGTATGCAACATTTCCTAGCAAATAAATTTATTTCTAAATGATTTCAAACACAATGATGTACAATCTACAACTATTACAAAAATTACCACAAAAATAGCAACTAGCAATTTGGAAAATGCAACAACCAATGATGCCCTTTCAAGAAAGAGGTCTAAGTCTCAAATTCCACCTTTCTTATTGATTTTTGAAATCCTCAATTGAAATGTGCACAATCGTTTCGTGGATTCAAAAGCATCCTCCCATATAATTCCCCACACTTTTTGTAGGAAATTAATTGCAACCCCAACCAAGTGTTAAAATCACATCATTTAGTTACATAGGTCATAGGTCAAAGTCATAGGTGAACTAAAAAATGTTTTAATTCATGTAGCCCCAAATCCTAAAGTCCACCAAATTAGTATGGATTGGTCTCAAAAGGTCCAAGGTTATTTCACTTATGATTGGCCACATATAAGTCTTCCCTGGAATGGGTATCCAATCAAAATTGCAATTGATCATAAGAGATACATGAAACACACTATGACAAATTCAGAGGTCACTAACAAACCATCTTCCTTTGAGTTCCCTATTTTTGGAAACTACGCTCTCTATTCATATTTTGGAAATTTTATTGAAGAAATTTCATCTATTCCTGAAACTCAACAGTCTAAAATCAAATTGGAAGAAAACATTTTTCAAGAAATATAGTGTAATATATCTAATGTAAATAATGTAAATAAAGATGTCAATAAGATTGATCTATTGATAGTCAATGACATCTTGACGTTGTTATTTGATGGCTCTGAGTCTCAAGAGGGAGCTGGAGCAAGTTGTCTGATAATCAATCCTTAAGGTAAACACAATTTCATTTCTTGTAGGTTAGAATTTGATTGTATGAATAATATTATAGAGTATGAAGCTCTTATATGTGGCCTTAAAAATTCCATAGACTTAAAAATAAAAATACTAAAGCTTTGGAGACTCAAAAATCATTATAAGACAATTTATTTTTAACACAAACTGAATTGGTATATATAAAATGGGTTGTATCGAAGCAACGACATCAAAAAATTACATAAGGGGTCATTTAGCCAACTAATTTCAGAAAACATAACTATCATAATAATTACATAACTTGCATATCTTTCTGGGTTATTTCCGAAAGTTTCAAAATTGTAAATGTCTTTAAAAAATTGCCCAAGGCATAACCATATCTTAAAAAACATTCAATACATGTTAGATGCATAATCCCAAATTTCAGAGGCCTGTGAGGGGTTGAGAGGCTCTTCAATGTCTATTGTCGTTGTTCCTCTATCAAAGTTTTCAGGATTGTTTTCAGTGACAACATCATTTGGGATGGGTTGTCCGAGATTAATAGAATCAGAGGTTGAGCATTGAGCAAGTTTGAGGTCTCAAAAGTGGAGGAAAGTTACCTCCATTTCTTCCATTCTTCTTGTTAAAGCAAAGAGACGAGCCTCAAAAACTCTTAACCTATCTTCCATTTGGTTAGAGAGTCCAACCATTATTCCTTCCAGCTCTTGAAGCTTTGCCATTAGTTGTTGAAGAACAACATTTCTTGCTTGACCAGCCTCTTCCTGGCTCCTACGAATTTTCCATTGGTCACTTTTCGATGGTTCGATAAGGATTCCCTAAGCATTAACCCTTAAACTACTCCAATGGATTATGAAAATTAAACAGGGAGAGCATGGTTTGTGGAAGACTAGAATAGCAGCACCAAAATGATTATACATTAAAAGAAAAGAAAAGTAAGACATGACTTAATGTTGGAAGAGTTGAAGGGGAATGCTAGATGAGAACCTTGTTTGGAGATATCAAATCCTTTACCTCATGGCAATTGTTAGCAAGAAGGCATGCCGATGAAGATGAGATCTTGACCCGAAACCAATGCTCAAACTCTCTCTCGATGTCGGTCTCGATAAAGATCTAGTTGAGCTAGACAGATTTAGCACCAAGGGAGTGAAAAGGTTTGACATATTGGGACTCAGATTGTTTCTTAAGATGTATGATGCACGCCTATGAAGAGACTTTGAAAAATATGCATTACTCCATGCATTAAAAGTATTGTATGTCACACATATGAGGGTGATCCATAGTACTAGCATGCAACAACTGGCGAGTTGACGTCTTGTCATGGATAAATGCTAGGGAATGGGAAGGAGCCCCTCACATAATTTAAATTGGTTTCCCCTTAATGAAGTTGAGACCCTTCTTTTGCCATTAGGTTAGCATAGGGGTTTAGGTTTCTTTTAATATGTTGGAAATTTATTTCCTCAAATTCCCTTGTTAATGTGGTGATTCGTTGGAGAATTCCATTTAGAAGGTTATTGTCCATGTAACGTTTGTTGATGGTTTCCTTGATTATTATCATTGAATTTCCAAAGACTGAAAGTTGGAGGATATGACGATATCTTGCTAGTTTAAGACCTACATAAAGAGAATATGATTATGCTACGTTATTTGTTGTTGTTACCAGTCACCAGGAATATCAAAATATTGTATTTCCTACCGGATCAATGAGGATCCCACCCAATTATAAGAAAAATTAAAAACACATTACACTGCCATTCTCCGCACCTAAAAAAATATCATCAAGAGGTATTAAGGTTGATTGAAAATTTGGAAGCATTTGACATCTTTTCCATTCCTTGTACTAGAAATAGAGTTGTTGATTCTCTAGCTACTACTACCTTTAGGTTAGCACCATTATAATACTTGGGGGTGAGTATGATCCAGGATCTTTATGGCCACCCACCTTTTCCAACTGGCTCAAAACATTTCTTTGGCAACTTACTATTTTTAGCAGTTTTTCAATTTTTGAACTTCCAAGGCCATTTTGAGGGACTAATTGATGATTTTTCGCGATCAGGAACCTCAATGAAATCCAAAGGCTCTGATTGAGCCCGCTAAATGAATCTCCTCATCAATACCTTTCCAACGAGCTATCGTGCACCCTAAACGGAGATCGTATGCAAAAGTTTCAACCCTGGGAAGTTGAAGTACTAACTTACCCCAACGGGGCCCACACGACTTTTGGCGTTTCATCTCCTAGGGTTAGGTTTTTGGATGTCTAAGTTTTTGGATTTCATGTTTATTGTAAAAATTCCTTCATAACCTCATTGTACTCATATTATTGCGAATGAGCATAGTTGTCACATCTCTTCTAAGAGATAAGCTGCCACCATTCTAGAAAGCTTGTTTCAGTCTGCATTTTACAGTTTCGACATATTTCTTATTTAATAGAAGTCCAGTTTTATTGTATCTTTGTTGTTATTCACTATGTCTCTGTGTTAATATTATAAATCTATGTTTTCATTTCGTTCTTCTCATAAATCTAGATCAATGGTATCAGAGCGGTCTGCTCCTTGTTGTTTTTTAGTGCATGTCCCCGACGACGTCAGGTTATAGAGAGTTGGGTCTCGATCTTGTTTCTCTTGAGGAAAATTGCTCTCACACACCCAAGAAACCTTCCATGGAGGGTGAAAAGAAAGACGACAGGACAATATATCCTTTCAAAATGTTGCTCGAGGAATCCCTCCAGCGACAACGGAACGAGATGATGGACAACTTTGCACAAATCCTTCTACGGCTGCCGACAAACGATGCATCTACCTCGAGTGGAGGTGCCTCCCCCTTCAAGGTACAGATCAACTTTGATATTCCTATATTTGAAGGTCAGATAGACGCAGATGTTGTAGGCAAAAGGTTGAATCTGCTAGAAGGGTATTTTTCTATCCATAACTTTTTGAATAGAGAAAATATTACTTTTGCACTCCTCAAAGTCATCCCCCATGTCAAA
Source organism: Picea sitchensis (assembly GCA_010110895.2). Lineage (NCBI taxonomy): Eukaryota > Viridiplantae > Streptophyta > Pinopsida > Pinales > Pinaceae > Picea > Picea sitchensis. Next base: position 86,479 of record SNQJ01S0020336.1, on the reverse strand, counting down.
GATTGGTGGGAGAGTTTTTGTGAGAAAAAGGAAATTGAGGAACCCTCATTATTTACAGTCGCACTTGCTTGGGAATTCTTCATGGATCTTATTATGGAACAATACTACCTTGTTGGAAGTTATGACAACCTGTATACAGAATGGACCACACTATGGCAGGAAAGGGACCAAGCAGTGCCAGAGTTCACAAATATTTTTCATACCTTGCGCACCAATCTAGGTATCAAATATTTTGAGTGACATCTAGTGCTCCAGTATCGCGGTGGTCTGCATGGATACATCCAAGAAGAAATGGATTTTTTGGACATCTAGTCCTTAGGCGCGGCCTATCGATATGCCGTCAAAATTGAATAGAAGCTTAAACAAAAGATGTGACAATTTGGATCTGGGAAACCCTCATAGCAGAAGCAGGGCAAGGGTATCCCCAACCCGCAAAATAAAATACATAGAAAATATGGATAGCCTCAGGACAACTAGTCAAAGCTGCAAGCAAAGAAGGACAACGAAAAGACGAAGAAAGATAGCGGGAAGTGGTGTGACTTCCATAAGATCCCCTGGAAAACACTGTTGATTGTCGCTCAAAGCAGACATTGGTGGTAGAGGTGAAAGCCTCTGAATCGGATGTGGGTTTTGAATCTGAGTCAGAACCAGAAGAGGGGAGATAGATCATTGACGTGAAACCTAGTGCAAGTGTTGCTACCACCAAGATCCATCCTGGTGAACCTAATGAGCTAGAGGAAGGTGACCGCCTCTTTCATTCACAAATGTGGGTGAAAGGCACTATGTTGCACATCATCGTTGATAGCGGTATCGAGAAGAACCTCATCTCAGTGGAGGTCTTCAAGCGGTTAGCCCTACCAACAATGTCGCACCCGCAACCCTACACCATCGGATGGCTTCGCTAAGGGAGAAATCTTCACATCAACCAACAGTGTCACTTGTCGTATGACATCAAGCCATTCAAAGATGAGGTATTGTGTGATGTTTCTCCCCTTGAAGTTTGTGATGTTCTTTTAGTCCAACCTTATTTATGGAAACATCATGATGTATATGAGTTTATGCCTCGCAGTGTTATTATTACTTTGAACGGGAAATTGTACAAGATACATGAGGTAGTCCCACCTAGTGCCATTTCCTTGATCTTTTCCAAGCAATGCAGGAAGGTCATCTCTCAGACCGGGAAGTTTGTCTTCTTCGTGATTCTCTCTCGGAGTGAGTGAAAGATTGCAACCACATCCACAGGCTCTGCAACTAACCTCTCCATGCAGCAGAAGCAAGTGGACAAGGTCATGGAAGAATACAAAGACATCTTCTCCTCACCTATTGGGCTACCTTTGCACTGTCAGGTCAAGCATTCCATTGATCTGAACCTCGGTGCACTACTACCCAATGGACTAGTCTATCGTCATTCTCTTATAGAAAACGAGGAGATCCATCATCATATCCAAGAACTTCTCCACAAGGGGCACATCTGACCCATCTCATCGCCTTGTGGTAGCCTGATCATGCTTGTGCAAAAGAAATATGGGACATGGCAACTTTGTGTTGATTACGAATCCCTAAATAAAATCGCAGTCATGAACCGGTACCCAATTCCCCAAATCAACGGTCTTCTTAATCAACTCAAGGGAGCCAAATACTTCAATAAGATTGATTTGAAGTCTAGCTACCATCAGGTCCCAATAGAACAGACGGTTGTATGGAAGACTTCCTTCAAATCAAAATAAACTATTTTTTAATGGTTGGTCATGCCCTTTGCTTTAACAAATGCCCCAACAACTTTCATGAGGCTGATGGATGATATCTTGCAGCCTTTCACCAATTATTTTCTAGTGGTGTACCGCGATGACATCCTCATCTACAACAATACTTGGGCGGAACACTTCCAACACATTCAACAGGTTATGCACACTCTGCAGTAGCACAAGTTATATGCCAACTTGGAAAAATGCTCCTTCGACATGGACAAATTCCACTACCTAGGATACATTTTTATTTGCATGGTGTGCATGGGGATCCAGCCAAGATCCAAGTCATCCATGACTCACCAGCCCTAACCATGCTCACTAAGCTTTGGAGATTCTTATGCCTTACCAATTTCTATCGTAGGTTTGTGCTGGGATTCTCCCATATTGCATGGGCCCTCAGCCAAATAACCAGAGGTGGTGGTAAGGAAAAATTTGCATGGGGAATGTCCCAATAGAAAGCATTCAATGATATGAAGCAGTGCTTGTGCTCCACCCCAGTGCTTTCATTATCGAACCTACAAAATCCTTTTGAGATCGAGACAGATGCTTTAGACTATATTGTGGGCGCAGTCATCACTCAGCATGGCCACCCCGTGGCCTATCATAGTGAGACATTATCAAATGTCATCTGTAAGTACCCTACTTATTACAAATAAATTTACTTCATTGTGAAAGCATGCCTCCAGTGGAGGCATTACATTCTCAGGAAGGAGACAGTCATCCTTATTGATCATAATTCATTGCAGTTCATGCATACACAAGGAAAATTGTAGAATGATCGCCATCAGAAGTGGTCCACATATTTGCAGCAGTTCCACCTAAACATCAAGTATAAAATAGGAAGTAGCAATCGAGTCGTTGATTGCCTCAACTGACCTCCAGTCGTGACACTCAACACAATGTTCGATTCTTGCGTCGATGAGACCTTCGGATGGCCCCACCTCTATGAGATAGACCCTGACTTTGCCAAGACCTACCAGATTTTGGGTGCAAACACAGTTTTCACCAATTTTCATCTTCAGGAGCGGTTGTTGTTGCATCTGGGCCATCTATGTGTTCCATCAAGCAAGCGAGTGAAGCTAATTTGGGAATCCCATTACAGTCAGGTCGAAGGACACTTCGGCATGGAAAAGACAGTGGCAGTGTTGCAGTGTTGCAGTGACATTTCTACTAGCCGAAACTTTGACGGGATGTCAACAAGTATATATGGTCCTGCACTGCCCGCGTTATTTCCAAACAGGCCATTAAGAAACAAGGCATGTACACTTCTATGACTACTCCTGATAGGCCCTGGGAATCCATCTCATTGGACTATATGTCGGTCCTTTTGTCTACCAAGCGAGGAAATGACTTTGTTTTTTTTGTTGTTGATCGCTTTTCCAAGAGGGTGATTATGGCCACCTGCAAGAAGAGCATCACAGTGGAGGATACTAACAAGCTCTTATTTGAATGAGTGTGGGTCCACTTTGGGATCCCACAAACCATTATCTCATATCAGGAGAGCCAGTTTCTTGGCACATTTTGGTTGAACCTCTGGTCACTGTTGCAAACAAGCTCACCGTGTACATAGCTCAACCAGCTACAACCCCTTTCAGGTGGGGTTGGGATTTCAACCATTGGGTCCCATGGATGTTGCACTACCCCTTGCGGCCACCCAGGAAGACTCGTTGCATGCTTCAACTGGAGATGAAAAAGCCACCTGGTTCATTAAGTGGATCCAACACATCCTCCAACAGGTTCAGGATATTTTAGAGAAGTGCAATGTCGAGTACAAGCAGCGCCATGATCAACACCGGGTGCCACACCAGTTTCACGTGGGAGACAAAGTTTGGTTTCACTTGTAGGAAGAACACCTTATAGGGCCTCATCGAAATATTCGTTCACTCCATTATGGACCCTACACTATCACCAAGATTGTGGGTGACAATGCTTTTGAGCTCAACCTGCCCCCATTCCCTAGCTTGCACCCAGTATTCAATGTGGACCTCCTTTGGCCTTATTTTCCACCATTATTGGACACCTCGGAGATAGCATAACATTTTACACCAATTGAGCTCAACCCTAACTGCATGGAACAAGAATTCAATGATCATATCATGGACACAGGTCAAGGGCACTCGCCAGCAAAGGATCCATCTTTATCGGGCTGTCAAAGCAGGGCAACTCCTACAACAAGGAAAGTGGTACACCCAGGGAAAAATTCAGTAGACATTTCCTCATTTGATGGGGGAACTCAATGCAATGGAGACCATTTCTTCCTAAAGGGGGAGGATTGATCCACGAGGATCTCGGTGGCCACCCACCTTGTCCAACTGGGTCAAAACAATTCTCTGGCAACTTACTATTTTTAGCAGTTTTTTGGTTTCTAAACTTTCAGGGCCATTTTGAGGGACTAAATGACATTTTTTTCATGATCAAGAACCTTATTGCTAAGTAAAGGCTTTGATTGAGACCCCTAAATGAAGCTCCTCATAAATACATTTCCAACAAGCTATTGTGTGCCATAAACGAAGATCATATGCAAAAGTTACGACCCCGAGAAGTTGATGTACTAACTTACCACAACATGGCCCACATGACTTTTGGCCCTTCATATCCTAGGGTTAGGTTTTTGGATGTCTATGGTTTTTGCTTTCATGTGTATTGTAAAAATTCCTTCAAAACCTCAATGTACTCATCTTCTTGTGAATGAGCGTAGTCGTCACATCTCTTCTCAGAGATAAGTTGTCACCATTCTAGCAAGCTTGTTTAAGTCTGGATTTTACAGTTTCAACATATTTATTATTTAATAGAAGTCCAGTTTTACTATATCTCTGTTGTTATTCATTGTGTCTCTGTGGTAATATTCTAAATTTGTTTTTTCATTTCTTTATGTGCATAAATCCGGATCAGAGTAGGTTTTCTATTGTATTTCTCTATCGACCTTCACTCCCATATAACATCACCAACTAGAGAGTTTTTGAAGGTGACAAACAAATCATAGAATTCCTTACCTATCAAGAAATTTTTAAAGACATAGCTATAGATGATGAGGAACAAGATAAGATATTAGAAAGTAATACAGAAGGAACAAATGAATCAACAACTAACACTACTCCAAAAGGTGTGATTACTTTAGAGAAATTATTTGACCTACAAGATAAGTTTAATAGGTCATCTAATGTGAAACCTCATAGCTCAATTTTAGGACATGAAATGATCAATCTTGGAACGAAAACAAAAAAACAAAAAAAGTCAATCTCGAGACATGTTGTTTTGAGGATGAGAAACGAGCATATATAAAACTCTTCCAAAGATATCAAGACGTATTTGCATGGACGTATCATGACTTAAAAACTTATGACACAAGAATCATACAACATACGATTCCTATGAAAAAGGATGTAAAACCTTTTCAGTGGAAACTACACAAGATAAATCCTTCCTCAAAACCCCAAGTCCATAAAGAGTTGAAAAAACTCCTTGACATAAAAATCATCTTTCACGTTCAAAATTTTGCTTGGGTGGACAATTTAGTGCCAATTAGGATGAAAATTGGCGAGATTTGCCTATGTTTTTATTTTCATAATTTTAATAATGCCTCTCAGAAGGACAATTATTTCGTGCCTCGTATGGATTAGATCCTGCAACTTGTATAAAGGTTTGAGATGTTTTCATCACTTGATGGATTTTCATGTGATAATAAGGTTTTGGTTGCTAAGGATGATAGGCTTAAGATGAAATTTAGGACTAAATGGGGAACCTTCACATATAAAGAATGTCTTCTGGTTTAATTGATGCAAGTGAAACTTTCTAAAGAGCAATGGACATCGCTTTTTGAGGTGTATTCCAAGGATAGAGCATATCATATCATTCATCTTACACAAATATTTGAAAGATGTTGTAAGTATGATATATCTTTAAATCTAAAAAAGTGATACTTGTAGTCACTAAATAATGGGTTTTATGACACATAATATCAAAAAAAAGGTATCGCTATGGACCCTTAACCTATCAAAGTTATATCTCAACTTTCCTTTCCACACAATAATAAAGCAATGCAATCTTTCTTTGGGCAGATTAATTTTGTGCAAAATTTCATACCTAATTTTGTTGAAACTGTCAAACCACTCAAAAAATGATCAAATAGGATGTTAAGTTCAAATGGAACAAAGAGGAAAAGGAAGCCTTCGAAAAAAAATCAAGATTGCAATAGCTAATGGTTTATTAGGTGGGTTGAAGTTGTGCCATTAATACATGCAAATGAAAAGGTAATCATTAAATTTCTTGAACAACATCTAATCACTAGGTTTGGCATTCCTTTGGTTATCGTGTTTGATAACGAACCTTATTTTTCTTCTTCACAGTTGTCAGAATTTTCTTTGCATAAATGAATAATTCTTCAATATTCAACTAACTAATATTTGCAAGGAAATCGAGTGGTTTAATCAATCAACAACAATATGGTTTGTATTATAAATAATACGGTAATGGAAAACCATAGGAATTGGCATAAAGCTTTACCTAATGCCTTATGGGTAGACATAGTAACACCCAATGGAGCACTATGTGCATATTTGTATCACATGGTGTATACACAAGAAGACATTTTACCACCAAATGTGTTCTTTCCTTCATTACAGCTTTCCCGGGAATCTAGAGGTCAACCTTCCTCTACTCTTCAAAATAGGATTGATACACTCTCATGTTGGAAGAGGAAAGGGAGAAAGCTAAGCAAAATTTTGCTTCTCACCAACAAATAATTAAGAGATGGTTTGAAAAGCACAATGTCGATGATAATAATTTTGAAATGGGATTGTGTCAATGAGTTGAAATAAAAACACATGAAGTTTCAAAACTTGTGGCTTGGTCCTTTTCAAATAGCTAAAAATATAGGAACTTATACATATAGACTGAAAAACTTAGATGGTGATTTAGACACCTTCTCGTTAATGGCTAAATCCTTAAGAAATACTTCACTTGATTGTTTCAAAAGGGCAATCAATTGTATAAACTTAGTTCTTAGTTTTGTTTAATGCTTTTGAACTTGATTTTAGTTTAAATTAATTTTGATTTCAATTAGTTAGTATCCTTTTGATTTGATGATTTTTGAAATCAACTTTTGTTTTCCACATTTTGTTCAAAAGCTACGTTGAGAATTCAACATTTAGTGTAAACTTGATTCTTTCTTTGCCATGCCTTGTTTTGTTCTTTTTTATCAAAAAATTAAAGTGAGTTAGTTATGGTTGAGTTTGAGAGCATATAGTAGTTCATGCTTTCTCTTATATGAAAATTTGAAAATATTCAATACTATGGTGTTTAAGTAACTGGTTGGATCTAATTGAGAATGCTTAATCATATTCATGACTATGTTGGATGACTTGAGTTAGAATCACAATATGATTGAAGGTGCTTTTCGTTGGAGGGAAGAGATTAACACCCAAATACCTTATTCATGTCTTTGGAAACATATATCATCCTCTAAGCTAATAAGGCTATTGTTCCACTTTTCTTCTTTTTTATAAGACGTAGTCTATCAGGGCTATGGATGCTCACTGGTAGCAAAGTAAGGATCAAAGTAGGTTTTCTATTGTATTTCTCTATCGACCTTCACTCCCGTATAACATCACCAACTAGAGATTTTTTTAAGGTGACAAACAAATCATAGAATTCCTTACCTATCAAGAAACTTTTAAAGACATAGCTATAGATGATGAGGAACAAGACAAGATATTAGAAAGTAATACAGAAGGAACAAATGAATCAACAACTAACACTACTCCAAAAGGTGTGATTACTTTAGAGAAATTATTTGACCTACAAGATAAGTTTAATAGGTGTTGTTGGGAAAAATACCCTACGGACTAGCAAACTAGGGTCAGACTTGCATGCAAATTTTGACCGTAAAGAAATTACTTTTTAACCTACCACCCGAAACTTAAACCCCTCTTTCACAATACATGCATGGAAAGGAACTACTAACCTTTTTACTGATGTTTGGTGTAGATCCTCCGTTGTGCTTTGCCCGCTTGCTTGCGCTGCTCCTTCCAAAGATAACCTGCAATCAAGACAAACAACTACACATGCATGCTATTTTTCTACTCGAGGGTTAGAAATTAAGCATAAATTAAACAAACCATAGATAACTCATGCATTGGGACGGGAAAAGTATTCTTTTATTATTCGAAAAATGAATCAACTTACAATCAAAGTCAAGACCGACCACCACTCCTTGATCCTGATCCTGGGCTCCTCCTCTTCTTTTGTCCTCCAACTGCTTTGCGTTAATTCTCCTTTGGCTTGAGGAAAGGCTAAAGGGTTGGGACAATGGATTCGGCAAATGGGCAGAGTTTCTTTGCTATAATTTTCCTCCTCCAAATGGTACCCCTACCCCTTCTTTTATAGGCTAGAAGGAGCTAGGGTTTTGGATGAACCCTCGGCCATGCATGGCCGGGAGTTTCAATTAACTGACCCATAGCTTTTTGTCTCGTCGGCAACTTTCCTATTTTTGTGTTTTGTTAGGTACACGCGGGCTATAGTAGGCCTACCAACGTGCACACGCGTGCAGTAGTGGGTTAGAGCGCATGGGCCTTGACCCAAGAGGATTTTCAAAGAGGTTGTTCAGCAGATGTTTTGGCAATGAAGGGATATGAGTTGGCCTGATGCCAGGTAAGCATGTGTGGTGTAATTTAGGATTATAACAGATGCCCCCTAATGTGTGAGGTCATAAGAGCATCTAATGGCCGAAATACATTACCAATATTTTACCAATCTGTACTGATATGCTGAATGAGTGAGCCCAAGAATCAGGAACCAGGAGGTGTCGTCTGCAAAATAACAAATGTCTCACCGAGGCGGGCATACCCATGCTCGGGATAAAATAGACCCATGGCTACCAATCAAATACACCGTAGATCCATGTCAAATAACTATAAAGAGTAGCCGTGAATAA